>AWUE01016422.1:0-110126 GCA_001974825.2 Corchorus olitorius
TTAAACCAACCTTGTCAATGCCACCGGATTCAGTAGCTAAAACTGACATGATTTTGCTTGGACGAACTCCTGAATCATCAAGTACATCAATCAAATTTCGTTGAGCTCTTGTCCTTTTTCTATGAGCACGTAGAAATGGAGCACTTTTCGGAGTAGCAAGCTCGTGATTGTGATCTCTCGTGAATCTTGAAATTATCCATCTATCAACACCAACTTTCTTAGACACATATATCATAGCCTTACAACCTGTTCTTGTCTCATCAGGTGCTACTTGAGTCCTATCTTCCCTGTTAACATATTTTTTTCGCACGGTGACCTTCCTTTGAGCAGACAAATTCTTGCCCGATGATCACTTGAGTTCTACGGGATTTCGTTACGCGACTCCTACGAATCCCAAATCCTTTATGTTTTGCATACTTGGTATAATACTCTAAACCTTCTTCCAACGATTCAAACTCCATTCCATTATACGGCTCTAGAATATCTTGGTTATTACCACTATTTTCCTCATTCCCATGCTCATCATGATTCTCATTGGATACCTCTAAATTAGTTTCACAAAGATACTCTTGATCAATCCCATCAACTAAAGTGATTTCTTCATCCATAGGAGGTTCCACCATAAATCTGGAAAAAAAAAGAATTACATTATATTTTCAATTCAAAATAGCAAATTTTGAGTCATCAAAGCATGGTTGAAGGACCATGCCCTTTATCCACACTAAAACTACTACCTAATTAACAGAAGACAACCCTCTAGAAATCTCACATATATATACACACACAATAATAATAACAATAGAAGGTAACTTGGTAAAAAGACTGGTATTATTATGATATAAAAATCAAGCATAGATGATATATAGTAGATTAATTAGGTAATGTCAGCCAAGATAGTAGGCATTTATTAAAGGAACCTAAACCTATTGATATGTGTATGAAACTCTGCATAAGGAATATGGATATTTCAACACTACAAACATAGTGCTCGTGCTATTAAAGGTATAAGACCCTTTAAAAATAAATTCCTAAGAATAAACATGAAGAAATTAAAGCAATTATAAGATTTTTATAGACCTTGGTGGATTATATATTCCATACCTTGTAATTTTGTTTGTTGGTGAATCTACTGATGATTGTTGAGACAAAAGTAAAACTATTTTGTGCAATAAGGAGATTCTTGAAACTAATCCTATATTTGTGTCCCAAGTAACTAATATTTTTGAGAGACAATGCATGAATTGTTCACATGATACCCACTTATTATATTAGTTTCAATTTCAAACCTACATGCTAAGTCGATCAAAGAAGTCTTTGATTAGTTGCACAAATTCCAAATAAAGCTAAACTTAGAAGTTAGAATATCATGATGTGTAGTTTTCTAAGAAAAGAATTATACCAAGCCTTGGGGCCTTTTGCTTGTTAGCCCCCAAACCCAATTCACTTTAACTGGTGCAACGTAAGAGGACACCCCAAATCAACATTCGGCTCAAAGAGATTTGATTTAGCAAATGAAAGAGACGAAGTCCGACGACCGGTCTACGATGACCAAGTCCCCTTCATAGCAGGAGCCGAGCTCTGCAACCAAAAAAAAAAGCCAAATTTCCTCACGTTAAAGCCAAAACTAATTCAACCATCGGCTCATGAAATCTAGCGAGAAGATATAGATAATTATAATTGAATGAATTCAGTCTTATAAATCAGTCTTTGGCTAACAAAATAAACCTTGAATTCAGTCTTATAAATCACGAAATCTAGCCAATCTCTGCAATAACGATGATTGAGTCGTACCGAATAGGTTAGGGTTAAGGTTGTCGAAGGAAGCTGGGGATGAGATGGAGACGATGAGGCGTAGAAAAGAGCAGATCGTGATTTGGGTTATGCTGAAAAATTATAATTTAATTTAATTATTAAAAAGAATTCTTGTAATTTATTTAGAAGGGCCTACAAGATTTTGGGTTTTCTCATTAATGAGGTGGCATAATTCTATGGCCTGACAGTGTATGGCCTCTATACACGAAATTAATGCTGCTTCAGAATAGAATATTGTGTAATGTGGGGTTGGGCCCAAGCTTCTTATAGTCTATAGAGATGGTAATATGACTGTAGTGTTGGGCTTGTGGGTCCAACTCCATTTAGCTTCACGTGAGCCTTGTTGGTTAAGGATTTATATACAGTCATTTCTGTTAGTAGATTCATCCACCATATCCAAATTCGTGAAATCAGAGCAAAATTGAGCAAAACTCTAGACATCTATGTTGGTAGATTCATCCACCATATCCAGATTCGTGACCCGAGTCGAATCAGAGCAAAACTCTAGACGTCTCCGTTGGTAGATTCATCCATCATATCCAGATTCGTGACCCAAGTTGAATCAAAACAAAACTCCGGATACCAGATGAAAAATAAAATACTATCTTGAATGACCAAGATCTCTTCTTGGTATTTTAAACCAATGGCTAACATTAAAAAAAAAATCATCATAAACCCTAAACTCTAAATCTCAATCTTCAAGTTTCTAGTTTTTTTTTTTTTTGCAATACCTTCAAGTTTCTATTTAAAGGAGTTTTTTATTCAAGTTTCTATTTAAAGGAGTTTTTTATTCAAGTTTCTATTAATATAAATGCTTCCTAAATGGAGTAATTTTAAATTGAATTGATTCCAATCTCGAGAATTGAATAAAAAAATGGGTTATTATGATGTGAAATCAGTGCTCTTAGGAAGCGTGGTAGAGCATCTCGGTTAAGGAGATGTTAACCGAGATGCTCAAAAGAATAATTGCTTAAGTATAGGTTGACTGGTTGAGTAAATTTTTCAACATAGTTTGAAGGGAGCATTTGCATCCTTCCAATCAATCACAGAATTAACAATGAAAAATAGCACTAAATGCATGTCAGCACTAAGTTCTGTATGGGACCAAAAAAAAAAGCAAAACTGTCAGCAGGTATAATGGAAGAAGATAAGAGCCGTCATCATCATGAAATTTAAGTCAAAACGTTGAATTGCAACAAAAGAACTTCAGAGTAGTTCAATGTTGATAACAAAATTTGTTCCATTTTACATTCATTTATATCATTTCAGAGGCAATTTTCCGACGAAGTCAGTGTTGAGACTACCCAAGTAAAGATGGTCATCGAACTCCAAAGCTGATGTGACAAAGGACATAACTGTTCCATTAGGATCACCGAACCTCTTCAATATATTGCCATTAGCACCCACATTGATGACTGCTGCCCTTTTCGTCGCCCCATTTATATAATTGATCAGTTTTGGAAAGTTTGCTATGATTTGTTTCAGAACTTTGGAGGTGTGTACAAATTCCGTTCCCTCGTAAATGACCTACAGCAAAATTAAACATATCATTTACTTAATCAACAAGTTACTTTCATGACTATTTTCTACTTAATTTCTTAGTTTGCAAGCAAGAATACTTTGGATTCATCAAATACCTGAATTAAAGCAATCCAAAACGAACCATCCGGGGCTAGATTGATGTTATCAGGTGCAGCGGGAAGGTTTTCGATAAAAATCTCTGTTTCTCCTTTACTCTCACCCTTCAACCAGTATTTAAGACACCTGAATCTGCCACGTCACATGAAAAGGAGGCACCATTGATTATGATCTTTGAATCTTCATCATTTTATCTTAGTCCCTAGAAGACTAAAATTTTTTTTTGGGTACTTAACACTACTACAAATCGAACCCTAACCACTGAAACTATGAGTCCAGTACTCTATCATTAGGCCAAATGGTCGATGGTAAGACTAACAAAAACTAATCCCTTTAGACTTGGTAATTTACCTAAATGTTTCGCAGACGACGAGATAATCTTCATCCTTTGAGAGTGCAACACCATTGGCGAAGTACAAACCATCTAGCACAATCGAAGTCTCCTCCATTGATGGATCATACTTAAGTAGTTGGCCATGAGGTTTTGCCTCAAGCAGGTCAAGATACCAATTATGGAAACTAAATTTGGTGCTTGCTACACTGAAATATATACTACCATCTGATGCTTCAATCACATCATCTGCAAACCTAATATTACAAACAATTCAAAAGAATTACATAGTTAAAAAACACAATTGGGTATATGTTAAATTGCATGATTCTTCATTTTTTTCACTAGTTGAAAAGAATAATCATAGTACTCATAGTGATATGCATCAATTTGGATGAACTTGGGTGGCAGATAGTGTTTATTCGTGGCATAATGATGGTGAAAACTAGTGGGGGAGATGGTGGTGGCCGGTGGGTTTTGTTTTTTCATTTCACGACAACGAACAGGTTGCAATTTTTCTCATGGTCTTGGATAAACCCAAACCGAAAAGCAAATTAAAGAGGAAAAAAAAAGGAAATCAGATTAAAATGTTTGAAAAAGAAAGGCAAAAAATACAACAAGGAATTTGATAGCAACGGTCACGTATCTATCTATGTACGTATTCATATGCCACCAAACCATGGAGGCATATGATGAATCGGGTCCCATCCCAACACCGAAATTAAAAGGAAAAAAAGAAAGATTCCATTGCCTTAGCCTGATGATACAAATTTTTGCCCTAAAAGGAGTGAAGAGTTCTTCTACTTCTTCTCTTTCGACCTCTCAACCAGTATTTGCTTATTTTGTCGCATCAGAAGAATGAACAAAATCTTGCACATGGTTCATTTTTAAGTGATGAATGCCTTTAATGCAGACACGTCTCTTTCTGACGTCGAATGAAGTCTCATTTTTTGTCTTTTGGTTAGCAGCAGGAGGAAGAATGAAACATTGAATCCACATAGTTAAATTTCGGCTCAAATTGGTCACTAACATTGCGAAAATACTCAAATAAGGGCCTAATTCTCTAATTTGGTTAATTAAGTCCCAAACATTGCATAATCGACTCAAATCAATCTTAACGTTGCAAAATTGGCTCAAATAAGTCTCCTAACGTTTTGGGGTTTATTAGACTGTCAATTTGACGTCAGGGACTGATTTGAGCTTATTTTGCAACATTAGAGAATTAATTAACCAAATTAAAAGGTTAAACCCATATAAAGGACCAATTTTAACATTTAGCCTTAAATTTCTGACAAAAGTTGCTTTTATAATTACTTTCTTCTATTAGTAATCAAACTCTTTAAATTTAATCAAAGTACTGATTTACAGTACAGGAAAGTTATACTATTAGATGACTGATAATTTAATGAAAATAAAGTGTTGGGCATTTCGAAAGCTTGATAGAAAAAAAATGGGAATTGCTTTAAGAAAACTGTGCTTATAATTCATTAGCCGATTTATAAAAGTTACCTGATTTCAGATCCAAGAACTGTTACACCATCTTCAGTGAACTTAAGCAAGCCCTGACATGTACATATGAAAGAGTTCATGCTGTAAATTTAATTAATAGTAATTTGCATGGCTAAAAACATGGCAACAAATTAAATTTATTTTAATTAATTACTAACCTTGTCAGCATCACAGACAATAAGACCGCCTCCCTTTGCTGTTGTGATTCCTAGCAACCCTTGGCTTTCCTGTTTCTTCCAGTTTTCCCAGGAACCATTTTTATGCAATTTTCTGATCCACCCATCTCTTGTTGCTGTATATAATATGCCATTTTCATCCACAGCAACGTCCTCGGGGCCTTTCAACAACCCTTCTCCAAGTTTGGTCACCCTCTATACCCAAAAAAAAAAAAAACAATTAGGCTTGTTTGTAATAAAGGAAAGTTTCTTGATATGTAGTTAAGTCTTTGATTATTACCTGTAACTGGTTGTTTGGTGGAGAGTCGACAGAAACTGAGGATGCCAGTGGCAGTTCAATTAAGTCAGGAGATATTGGGGAGAAGAAGATGATCTCAAGTGCGGTGGCTATCAGACAACCTAGGAAAAACAACCAAGAATTCTTGAGGATAATTTTGAAGGCCATGAAGCTTCAGAAACGATTCTGTAATGTGTGGTTGTGACAAAGTTTCTGTCTGATAGAGATGATGTACTATAAGTTTTGAGTTTATGAATTTTCAACATGTGTTGTCCTAAGCTTGCTTACTTGGCTGTCATTCGCAGGTTCTTATATTCTTGCTAGTAGATAGAATTTGCCAAATTTGTTTGGAAATTAATGAATTAAAATTAAGTCCCACGATTTATAACAAAGAATACAAGGAAATTTTAAACATGGATTATTACGAAGGAAAGAAGTTTGAATGGAGCACTTACATGCTTCCAATCAATCAAATCTAAACCTTCAGAATTTTTTTTTCCTTTCGCGGAAATAAAAGAGTCTTTTGATGGGCGTCATCGACCCAGAAACTCGAAATACCCCGCTCCCTCTTAAACCCCAATGACTCCCTCTTAAACCTTCATAATCATAACAAGGAAAAATTGGCACTTGTGTGGGCCAAAAAAAAGGAAAACTGTCAGCAGGTATGAAGATAAGACCCGTCCTCGTCATCATGAAATTTAATGCCCACAAAAACCTTGAATTCCAACAAAAATACTCATACACAGTTTCATTGAGAAGAAAGCTTTTAGACTAAATCTGCAATGTTGGATTCTCTTTCCCTTTTTAACTTCATTCATATAAATCAACAAAACATGTCAGCTTGTATGGAAATTAGTTTCAAAAGGTTCCTATTTCTTTGATTCTTGTTATCATTGAACTTAGTTTCCATAAATTGTAAAGCGTTACATTGAATTGAAGAGTTTTTCAACACAGAAACTGACTCATATATTCTTATTCATATACTCTGTCAAGTTGACAATTTGATTTTAAGCTTTCTAGAGTAACATCTGGCTGTCTCATTTGGAGTAGTGACAGCAATTTTAGCAGCCGCAGGTTTATAATTATATAATTTTCTAAAGCTTGCAATCACACAAAACCCAATACATCAATCATTGGGTGTTTTAGCAATTATTCCAAAAAGGAATGGAGTTTTATTTAATTACCCTTAGTTTCACATAATCCCATTATTCTAAACCTCCCATCATCATCCAGGTCAATGACAAAAAATGGAAACCCCACATCTTAACCCTGGTTTTATGTAAAATCCATGTCACAACCACAAACATGGAAACCATTTTATTCTATATATTTTTCTTTCTCCTCCAACTTTTTATTTGTCTCTTTTTATCACACCCACATGACATAAATCTCTTTCACTCCCCTGCTTCTTTCCCTTCACAATATAAACAACTTACAGAGCACAAACAGGGAAGAACATAAAAAACAGAGTTTTGAAAAAACAGAGAAAAACAGAGTAAAGAGATTTTTGATTATTCAATGTTTATTTCCATGCAATGGCAATTTCAGGCTCAGATACTCAAACCCCATCAAGCAAAGTGACTGTTCCCCTTGAAATTCAGTGTGTTAAATGTGAGTCTTGCGGCTTCACAGAGGAATGCACCCCTGCTTATATCCTGCGTGTCCGGGAACGTTACCAGGGCCGTTGGATTTGTGGACTCTGTATCGAGGCCGTCAAAGATGAAGCTGTGAGATCAGATACGCTTATCTCCACAGAGGAAGCACTGGAGCGGCATATCAGTTTCTGCAAGAAGTTCAGAGCTTCAAGTCCTTCTGATGAAACAGAGCATCCTATCTCTGCCATGGGCAGGATTCTTCGGCGAAGCCTGGATTCACCGCGAGCTCTTAGGTCTAATTCAAGTAGTGTGTTGCCAAGTTTTGAGGAAGTCAAACTCAAGGCTACGCCTCTTCTCCGATCTGAGAGTTGCTTTTCAGCACTTTCTAGCTGAACTGAATTATTGTGTCAAGCTTTAAAGGTAAATATTCCCCCCCAAAAAAAAAACAGAGGAACTCTGTTTCATTGTCAGAATTGTTATATAAACTACATGTATAGGTTCTGAAACTGGTTAATGTCTTGGCAATCTTAATTTATGAACCTTGCAGTGTATATATAGCATATATCTGATGAACTGGTTCAATTTTTCCAAGTTCCTTATAATTTTTCCGAGCTCTTTTTCATTTTCTTTAATGCATTATTCTTGAGTATATTCAATGTCTGAAAGGCAACCATCAAATGAGGACAACGGCAGTTTTTCATTACTCGGTTCGGTTTGTCCTAATATTACAGGTTTAAAGGAGAATAGATTTGGTAGAAAAGAATCTTACACCATGTGAGGCAGTTATAAAAATGGTAGGTTTTTGAGTCAAAATTTAGCTGGGCCAGCTGGTAAAAAATGGCTTATTTGGAAAGAAGAATGCAGATAAAGAAATTGTGGCATAAAAGGATAAAACAGAAAGGAAGATGATGACAGAAAATGAAAGTGCCAGGAAAATTCCTAGAAACAAAGAAAGAACTGGAACCATGCTTAATTTCATCGAGCTATAATTATTTTTGGGGTCCTTTAAACGTAGTAATTCTGAGTTCTGGTACAAATCTACAACATACTGATACAAACTAGCAATATTGTTCTTGAACTCTTTCTTGACAGAAGACACAAAGTAAGTTTCCAGACATGTCCAGCCAAATCTTTTTCATGTTCCTTTGGTTTTGATTGAACTCTTTAAAAAAAAAACCTGACAAAACAAAAGAAAACGTGGGACACGCTCTACTTGACACTATCCAAGGTTTTCAATTTCCTGTCATATTAATAACTTGGAACAGCCCAGTTAGCCAGCTGGCACTGTAGCTGCAACCTCAATTAGGAACAACATGTACAATCAAATTAATAAAATAAAATATCTTTTATTTTTGGTTTTGCTTTCTCCCTTTCCTTTTCTTCTTTAACAAGAAGATTAGAAGATTCAAGTTCAATCCCTTCCCAAATGAAGAAAAGGAAAACCCAGAGCTTTTTTGCCTGTCATTTTTGAAAAAAAAAAAAAAAAACCTTTGCCCCAAGGCTAAGGGTATTAAGGTGTGGCAAAAGGGTATTAGGCCAGGTTAATGTTCTTGATTTCGGCTAGTCAGCTTTCTTTTGACTTCAAAAATTGAAATTTCCTTTTCTTATTTGTTCCTTGAGCTTTTCTATATAAGTAGTTTCACCTAACCTATATATATATATAACTTTAAAAAGAAATTATTATTATTCCGAAGTAAAGCCGGTGGGAACTTGGATTGAGACTTCATTTTTTTTCTCTCAATTCAATGTTGCTGCAATTCAGGTAAAGGGATTTATTAAGGCAACCCACTTTGAAAGCAATGGAGAGATGAACAACATAGAATAGATTCAAGTCTCACATGCATGGAATAATTATGGTAAAATATCTTTTAAGGTCGAAAGTTGGACCAATGAGATTGGGTCACTCTCAAAAACCAAATTGGTTAATAATAGGCAAGATTTTATTTTTTTTTCCCCTGAATATTCCAGAAGGTCCATACCTCTTATCCAAAGAGTATGGGGATGCAAAGTTACAAGGATAAAAACCAAGTAACTTGAAATTTGCCAGTGATTATTTGTGTTTCGTTGAGTATATGAAGCCAAATTTCAGATGATAAAAGGCCAACTTGATTACTCAGTCTTTGGTCTGGCACCTGATACACCTATCTTATCTAGTTATCTTGCAGTATGCAAATCAAAAGGAACAAAAAACAAAATAGAAAGAAGCAGAAGCTGCAGATATCGATTCAACCATTTGTATTTATTTGAAACTGAAAAGAAAATCATCCTTGCTTTCAACATCAGAGCTGTTCGTTTGTTTATTTTTTTTCTGATACAGTAAAACTGTAGGGGGAAGCATAATCTTCGCAGCAGATTCTGCATAGTAATCTTGACCCATTGTGTGGATCGCGTATGCATGGAATGACAGAACATACATACATACCTCAGAACACGCCAATTTATTAGCCAAAGTTGATCCCTTGAGCCAATGGTAGTTCATTTCCATAATTGATTGTACTGCCAAAGACAATAAATAGTTTTAAGCCATAATGAAGAATAGCACATGCACATGAATACAATTTGGAATGAAGAATAAAAGTTAATTACCATGTGGAACGTCGCATGTATTGCTTCCATGAGTCACTTCCGGCTTCACGACCACCACCAGTTGCTTTTTCTCCACCAAAAGCACCACCAATCTCAGCTCCGTTTGTCGGTATATTCACATTCACAATGCCACAATCACTTCCACACGGACTGCATGAAATACTCAGATGCATGAGCAATTACAACCATGAAAGCATTCATTAAGTCACAGAAAATGAAGAGCAACATGCTCATCAGTCCAGCAGATTGAGCATGATCACCTAGCAGTAAGAAACAATCTCGAAGAACTCACCCTATCCATTTGAATATCACTTCAGGTCTACGTGTAAAGATGGAACTACTCAGTCCTTGAGGTACAGAGTTGTTCATTTCTATGGCTTCTTCCAGGCTCTGCACAAATAGGATGTTTCAAAATTTTAGACACAGGAGTAGTGTTGTAACTATAAAAGGCTGGCATTATAATCAGCATTTCATTGTAAATTGAATACCTTGAATTTCATAACATATAATACTGGAGCAAATAATTCTTCTTTCACAACAGAGGCATCTGGAGTTATCTCAATGATTGTTGGCTGCACAAAATTACCCTCTGACTCCATAACAGATCCACCAACAAGAATCTTCCCTCCCTAGAAGTATCAAAATGAGGATTTAGAACATATAGCTTATAATGAGGTCTACACAATATCCATATACCAAAAAGAAGATTAAAATTAAGCATGTCAGATATCTGAAGAGTTCACTGATTTGAGCAAGACCTTCTTCATCATGAAGAAAATGGTGCAAAGATCGTAACAGATGGAGCTGCCAACTCCATAAGACCATTATAACATATGTACGTATAATGCTAGTCATTGCACTATGGTGCAACTTATAAGACCTCCAATCACTCTCATTTTACCATATGAAGAGAGAGAAAGAAAGCTATTAACATACAAAATACATGCCTGAGATTTTATGGTTCCAATCCCCTTCTCGAAGCTCTCCCGTGAAGCACGAGTATGTAAGGGACCAACTAAAGTCCCTTTTTCAAGAGGGTCTCCAACTCTGACTTGTTTGTAAGCCTCAACTAGTTGATCCAGGGCATTTTCATATATGCTTTCTTGAAGATACTGCATGAAAAAGATAAAATTCTGAGACTTTGATTATGCCATGTAGTTCTATGAAGTTAAATTTGCAAAGAAAGATACATACTAGTCTTCGACATGTTGTGCACCTCTGACCAGCTGTTCCTACAGCAGCAAACAATATAGAACGCACAGCTAGAGCAATATCAGCATCATCCATGACAATTATAGCATTGTTTCCGCTCAACTCAAGCAAGCATTTGCCAAACCTTTCACTAACAGTTTGCCGAACCATCAAACCCACCTGCAATTTGGAATGCAATGCATTGAACCTTCAAGAAGGATTATCCTTTTATGAAGTAAATAGATTATAGACTTACAGACATTCTTTTTATTAATAATGCCAGGCCTCAGACTTGATAATGTCTAAGCCACAGGGATACAACAAAACTACCTTTGAGCTTCCAGTAAACGAAACCAAGGGGATGCGTGTATCTTTTGCAATTGCTTGACCAATTTCAGCACCTCCACAGAAAGAACTGAATATAGCACCAGGCAAGTTGTTTTTCGCCAGAACTTCAGCCACAAGCTTTGTCACTGCAATAGTAACCAATGGAGTTGTTGGAGCACCCTTCCTACAGTGGATTTAGATGGTCAGTAGCTGCCTCCTACAAAAATACTATAAAATGTAGTAGTATTTAGTAAGAGGAAATTGTGAATTGATAATGATGCTGATATATTTAATCTTCAAGAGTATAAGATTGCGTTACTCTGCAGCAAACTGATATTGAAATGTTTTGGTTTACAAAAGTATTTCTGTTTTTCCCTACTGAGGAATTCATGGGCAGAGAAGAATGCTAACCAACATTATGAAAGGTATTAGTATAGTGTTTTAGAAGACGACCTAGTTTCTAAGCAAAACTTTTACAAAAATCTGTAATTTATATACTTGAAATGTTTATATGAAGAATTAAAATCAACTGATCTAGTATGGGATGTCTGTTAAAGAGACTCAGAGGCCTACCATACAACACAATTACCACAGACGAGGGCGATGCAGGCATTCCATCCTAAAGAACAAATAATAGAAATAATAGAAGTCAGAAACCACAGATTTCAGAGAAGGAACACAACCACATTGTAGAGAGTATAAAGTTTAGATTCAAAAGATTCCTATTCACAATCAAATACGTACCAAGAACAGCACATGGGAAGTTGAAAGCAGTGATTACACCAACTATTCCCAGGGGATTCCACACCTGTGAACATAAAGCATGCAGATAACAATTAAGAATGTTGTTGAACACAAGAACTCATTCCAACTTATCAAATGCAAATATTTGACTATTATGGCACCTCAAGCATCATATGCTCTGGACCTGAAAAGCCAATAACAAACAGGAAAGTGTCAGATTTAGCATTTCTAACTCCCTTGAGAGAGAATTACACCAGTAACATAGAACATTATTAGCTTGTATAATGAAAAGATGAGGGCAAAAGTTAAATCTAATTAAACTATCTTGACTTGACAAGACCAGTTGTCATCATTATTTCAAACAAGTTTTCATTTTCAATAGCTTCTGAAATCATGTGTTCAGAGATGTTTGAGTGAGCTCACGTTCAGAAGGTATAATGGAGCCATTCAGTTGCCGGCTTAATCCCACAGCATAATCACACATATCAATAATTTCCTGCAAAGAATAAAATGTTGGAGTTAAATAAAATGATAAACACGTTAAGAACACTAACGTTAAAAGATTAATCTAAGCTACTAATCAGCTCATTTGAGAATCTGCAAAAAATATAAATGCAGAAATAAAACCACATGAAGAAGTAAATGACATACTTGAACCTCCCCTATTCCTTCAGCAAGTATCTTTCCCATCTCCAGTGATACAAGCCTACCTAGATGCTCCAATTTGGCTCTGAATGCTTCCCCTATCTGTCTAACAATCTCACCTCTTTTGGGTGCTGGAATCTGCAAGATGAATATACTACTCCATCATCAAAAGTGTGAATTTTGGCATCCAGCAGGAACAGTACAAAGAGGAAAATGACCAGCTCACATTCATCCATGTCTTTGCAGCTTCACTGCAAGCACGCATTCCCTCCTCATAATCACCCATAGAAGCCTCTCTAATTTTTGCAATTGCCTACATTGCAATACACACGATGTTGTTCTATTGAAAAATTAATCAATTAAACCAACAAAAATGTCTATTTTACTGGGTACCCTTCTGAGGAAGCTTTCTGATTAATTATTCATCTACCGGCTTCTTGTTAATATTGAACATTACAGATGGTCACAAAATCCCAAGTCTTAACTGTCTTTTTCAAGTCATAAAATTAAAACTACTACTATATAATATGTTCAGAAAATAAAATTAATAAATTGTTTTGTGATCAACCAAAGTATAATTCTTCATGTTAATAATAAGATTCCCACAAAATAGTCTAAAGGGGAACAAAGTGAAACCTGATTGTTTGAAGGATTCACAGAAGAAACCTCCGAGCCACTGGCCTTCCACTTGCCATCTATGAAACAGCCAACGTTGGTAGGACCCAAACCGATTTCCCCAAGAAACTCATACTCTTTCCTATCAAATCCCATCTCTGTAAACTGCAAAGCAATCACTTTGAGTGTTAATTAACCTGATCAAAGGAAAATTATGAACCCAAGATAAAGAAAGCATTCAATTTATAATGTAAATTGTCAAACCTGGATAGAAATGCAGATAAGAAGACAGCTTTGAGGGCAAAAATGGAGATAAACTGATAAAGGATGTTTAGTGGGGGATTTCAGTTGTGGTTGTAGTAAGGAGAGTAACAAGCAAAGCAAAGTGCTGTGTCGGAGAATGATTGGAAGAGAAATGTCAGTGTCATCAAACTCATGATCATCCTAAGATTTTCATGACATGTCATCATGTGTCATACTCATCTAACAAGGTGATGATTCAGAGTCTTGGATCATTCGCTTCAAATCTTTAACTGCTTTTCACGTGGCTTTTTGTTGTTCTATGGATGGCTTCAGAAAAGAAAATATTTTTCATAAATAAAAATGTTTTTTTTTTTGGCCAAAAATAAATTAAAATGTTGAAAAATTGAAAAGTAATTTGAGAAAAGGTCAAGAAAAATTGGGCTATTCTTCAAATCCTTTTTTTCTTCCTTTTGTTTTCTAATAGCCCAAGGCAATTGCCCAGTAGAAAAAACGGTCCAGTCCAGGCCCCATTGCCATTATGAAACGCGTGAAAACTGAACAGTGAAAAGTGAAAACGACACGGACACGGCCTCCTCCCGCGCCCACAAACGAAATCCCCACGGCGCATCGTATTGTTCGAATTCGGTTTGTTTCTTTCCCATCAAAATTGCAGATTTTTTGCAAGCTTCCGTAGATGCCAATTATTAGCTTCCAAAAATATCATTGATCAAGCAAAGCAGTTTCCCCCAATGACACCTCCATGAAGCTTCCTCTCTTGTTTCCCTTCTCCAGGTAATTCAATTCTCTGTTTTTATTTTCTCAAAAAAAAAATTCTCTGTTTTTATTTGACACTTCCAAAATTCTCACTTCTTTAGATTACCCATGTTTTGAAACCCCATAACAAAAACTCCCTCAAGTTTCCCCCTTTCTTGATCTGGTTTTCCTTAATTAAGCTTCGGCACCCAGAATATGACAGAGCCCAAACGCCCTTTTTTTGGGTGTAAGAAAAGCTCCAAGTTTCGTGGAGCATTGCATTCTATTTCTGCCTTGATATTGCTTTTCTTGCTTTACAATCATGAATTTACCCTTAAACCCAGTGTCGAGTCTGATGATCAGGTTAAAGTTATCCATAGAAGAGTTATGGAAACTAATGAGACCACTGTCAAAGTTGAGGGCTTGGGTGCCAATAATGTAACGGCTAATGATCCCAAATTGTGCTCTGGATTGTTTCAACACAAGGGTTATTCAACCCGATGCGACTACTTGATTGCCCACCCTGAGTGTACGGCTGGTGGGTTTTTCAACTATATTAAGTTCTTGTATTGTGGTTGTGAAAAATTTAGCTTTTTGGGTTTTGCTGTGTTGGCTTTATGGTTGGTTGCATTGTTTTATTTACTGGGAAACACTGCAGCAGATTACTTCTGTTGTTCTTTGGAAAAACTTTCGAATTCATTGAAAATGTCACCTACTGTTGCTGGGGTTACTCTGTTGCCATTGGGAAATGGAGCTCCTGATGTTTTTGCTAGCATTGCAGCTTTTGTGGGTAAGGATGCAGGTGAAGTGGGCATTAATAGTGTGTTGGGAGGAGCTGTTTTTATTACTTGTGTTGTCGTTGGGGTTGTTTCGCTTTGTATAGCTGAAAGGAGGGTTCAGATTGATAGGAATTCTTTTTTCAGGGATATAGGCTTCTTTCTGTTTAGTTTAATATGGCTTTTTCTCTTCTTAACTGTGGGAGAGGTGACAGTTGGGACTGCATCGCTATTTGTTTTACTTTATGTGATTTATGTTATTGCCGTTGCTCTGAATGAGCTTGCTAGGATAAATATTCGGATGTTAAAGTTGGGTTATCTTACGCCATTGCTACCTGTTAAAGAGGGTACATTTTCTAGTGGAGATGAAGAGGGCGATCCTATCTATGCCTCACTGCTTAAACCTGACTTGAGTAGTGATGTACCGTGTCTTGAAAATAGATTACCTCACTGGATGTGGGCATCTCAAGTGGCAATTTATTCAAATGAGCCTGTGGATAGTGCGAAATCTGTATGGGGTTGGAATGATGAGGAAACACTGAAAGATCAGTCTTCCGTTTCTTGTTCTAAATTTCTTTCGTTGCTGGAGTTGCCACTGACTGTTCCAAGACGGTTGACAATTCCTATAGTAGAAGAGGAGAGATGGTCAAAGGGGTATGCTGTAGCTAGTGCTACATTGGCTCCAATTCTTCTGGCTTTTTTGTGGAATACTCGAGATGATGCAGGTTCTTTGAGCAAGGAAATTGTATACTTTATTGGTTTTACCTTTGGTGGTATACTTGGTGTTGCTGCATATTTATACACCACATCTGATCATCCACCTCGCCGGTTTTTGCTTCCATGGGTTTTCGGAGGATTTTTTATGAGTATCATCTGGTTTTATATTATTGCGAATGAGCTTGTTGCTTTGTTGGTGGCATTAGGTGTGATCTTTGGAATTAACCCATCAATCCTTGGTCTGACAGTATTGGCATGGGGGAACTCAATGGGGGATTTGATGTCAAATGTTGCACTGGCAATGAATGGTGGGGATAGTGTACAGATTGCCATGTCAGGGTGCTATGCAGGACCTATGTTCAACACCCTTGCCGGTTTGGGGATCTCATTGGTGCTTGGTGCCTGGTATAAGAGACCCGCTCCATACATTGTACCCAGAGATAGTAGCTTGTTATGTACAATGGCATTTCTAGCTATAGGGCTCATTTGGTCCTTCATTGTGCTGCCCCGGAATGATATGCGTCCGAACAAGACACTGGGGATTGGCCTTATAGTGATCTACTTGACATTTCTTATTGTTAGGGTGAGCACATCCTTCGGTGCTTTGTCAGTAGGTTTAGGTTGATCGACTTATGGCCTTTACTCTAACTTCTTTAGTGATGTCTCAACCTGAAATGGGTTATCAGTCTCCCAGTTATTGCATTCCCATTCTAAGAATGAGCAAAAGAAGTGGGGATAAGTTTTGCTTAGATTCATGTATAGCATTGTGCTGGAATAGTTATGTAAACAGCACTTCTCATATATCTACATTAATAGCAAAGATTAGTTACAAAGCAGAATTCCTAGTTACTAACAGTACAAATTTCCTATGCTTTTAGACTTGCTATCTTATGCTGTCTTCTCTAGCTTGCATTCAAATTTTGGAATCTCTTACCAGCACTTTCATTGCTTGACATGGTATGACAATCATGGAATATATGCATATACCTCTAATATATGATGATTATTCAAATTTTGGACTTGCTTGATTCAGGCCTCTGTTATGATACTAAATTTAAGGCGTATTTTTTTCCATTGTCTCATTCTAATGCCTCTATCGCTCGGTTTAACTCGAGAATATTAATACTCTGCCCCAAAACTTGAAAAGCTTCAAATTTTACTTCATACTTCACTCTTAATCTCCTCACCTGTAGCATATATTCACAACAGAAGCCTTTCATCCTTTTATTTTACTAAACCCTTGGTCCGGTAACTACATTAGTCCTCGACTAATCCAGAGTCTAGCCGCGTTGAACCCCATAGCATATATTCAGAACACAACACTCTCGTTCTTGGACATGGGCATTTAACCTCTTCTAAGTGCATAATCTTACTATTCAAAGTAGGATTGGAATTATGTACCAAAAAAAAAAGTAGGATCGGAATCCCCCTTTCCAAATAAGAAAACAATCCTCATTTCACTCTGATTCCTAATCCTTTTCTAATGTCTCTTTCGATTTGTTCCAGCATTTAACCCCACACCTCAACTTGCAATTGCAGATGCCCACTTCTTCTTATCCTGCTTTAATGATTTATAACCTTTATTCCACGATTGGGTCAGCATATCCTATCCAGGGCATAATAGTAACTTCGATCTCCAAAAAAGGGATATCCAAGCAAGCACTAGGTTGGTTCACAGAACAGAATTTCCTGACCAAACCAAACCAACTACCAAACCGAAGCGATCTGTCGATACCTTTAAAGATTTCTTTCTGTCTCAAACAAGACATAATAATATCTTTACTCTTTTCTTCTTTTTCTGTAATTGGGAATTCATTCAACACCATCGAAGATGATGCACATGACCTTATATTGGGGAAAAGATGTGACTCTCCTCATCGATTCATGGAAGACCGATTCATGGCTGAGTTACCTTCTCACCCTTCTCGCTTGTTTCCTCTTCTCCTCCTTTTACCAGTACATGGAAGATCGACGCCTCCGTTTCGGTTCCCTCGCTTCTTCCACCCCTGCCCAACCTACCTCCACTGGCGCCGCCGCACCTCTCCTCCCCAAATACCGCCGATCCGCTAAATTCGCGACGGCCGTTCTCTTCGGAATCAACTCGGCCATTGGATATCTCCTGATGTTGGCCATCATGTCGTTCAACGGAGGCGTTTTCTTGGCCATCGTTTTCGGCCTCTCTATTGGGTACTTGCTTTTCCGATGCGCCGATGATGACGTCGCTGTGGAAAACGTTTGCGCTTGTGCTTAGACACTTATTTTTTCCTTCACAATTATATAGTTTAGTATAATATACTACTATAGATGCTTCTTTTTACCTTGTTGTATACTTTACCAGTATTTTCCTAAATTACAATATAAATTTCTATGCGTTTCTTACATTCATAATAATAATTTCTCTTAGATCTAATCATTTTGTTGAGGATATCTCCTTCTTTGCTTTTTGACTTTTTGTTTGGGAAAAAATGAGATTGCGTTTGTTACTTTGATTGAAGCAAGAAATGGAAATTGGGAATTAGCCATAATTGCGTGCTCTTAAATGCAGATGAAAATTCGTCTGTCTCGGTTCCCTCTGCCTTTCAAACGGAGACCGGTTGTTGAAAAAAAGATGAAACTTAAAATTTTGGTAGTTTGCAACTATTGCAGAGCATATGGGACTGGTTGGTGAAGCCTTGAAGCAAACATAATCGTGTCAAATTACATAGGAATTAGATTCTTTTCTTCTAATATGAAAATTCTTTATTAGCCATTTCAAGGCTCTAAAGGTTTAAGCCTGGAGATTTCAGAAAAGGGTTCCCCAAAACAAGAAAAAAGAGAACAAAATGAGTACAAATTGTTAAAGACGATAGTTCTTGAAGAAGATAAGGTTATAGTTCCAAGCCATTTTCGTTTTTGGGCATTGATCGTTGAATCCAAACCCAGATTTGCTTTGTCTAACAAAAACTTGACTGTGAAACATTCCATATGGATATTGTCTAAAAGTAGGATTAAGCTAATGAACTTGGGTTTAGCCAATTTGTTACGTTGTTAATTGAGACAAGCATCCTTGTCAGCAGTCATAATCGCTTTAGTTATTAAAATCTCAAAGGAAAGAAGATGAAAGAAAATTCAAAGTTGCAGATGAATTGACTCCCAATCTATAGTAGTAACTCTTACACACAAATCTGACCAAACAAACAGAATAAAGCTTTTATTACAGGATTTAGACTCTGTTTTCCAATTTTGGGTTACAAAAAGGGAAAATTGTTCTTTGGGCAATTTGCTCATTTAGCACCTGGTTGATTCACCATAAATGTAATCAAGAACAGCAATGACACCGAAAACAAAAGCTTGATCAATTCCAGGCTTTACCACCACATGGTAAAAATCTTTACTTGTCATCAACGCCTCTACTTCTTCCTTCACTCCAATCTGTCATCATATATAAGATTAATTTAGAACAAATTAACCAATTAATTTGAGAAAAAAAAAAGTGAGTGGTATAGGAAATTAAGGTAGAGATGAAGTACTTGAGCAACAATGTTGCCTATGGAATCAATGATGGAGCAATTTCTATCAGGGAAATAGCCTTTAATCTCAAAGTTGCTACTTCCTTTGGGCTCAGTGGAGATTGAGATAGCATTGTTCCTAGCTAAACATGAAGAACGGGGCTCCTTTAAGGTGAAAACCAACTTTTGTGATCCTTCATAGTCAAAAGTGTAACCTTTCCACTTTTTATTGATGCTTAGGGCCTCAACCATCCCTCCCTGCAGGAATATATAAAGATTCAGCAACCATTAATCTTAGCCAATCACATATTTAAGCAATAGAATTTATGCTTTTCGAGTGCTTATTGCATCCGCCCGCCTATATATATAAATCCACTTGACAATTTAATTTACAAAGGAGCAAATCGCACAAAATTAGATCTTCACCTCCCTCATCTAGCCCTCTAATGTCTAAATAGATATATAAATAAAAGTAACTGTGGAGAATCAACTCTTTGCACAAGTCATGAGAGATCAAAACACAATGTTATGTATATATATAATTAGTTATGGGCGATATTTGATGTCCATGTGAACAAATTGAAGTTACTTGAACCAATTGCTATGATCTATCTATTGGAAACTACATCAAGCAATTCACTTACTCATCCATTTTACTGCTTTTTACTAATTATGATCATGTTTTCCTTTTGTCTTTCCAGCTGGCACACAAATATTCAAATTAAGTTCTTATCAACCCAAGTGTAATTAACCCTTGGTTCGAAACTATTTTCATTTCAAAATCATATGCATATTATGCATTAAGTAATTTGATATAGAAACTAATTCATTTAACAAAACCATGCATATGCATTAAGAAATGAACATATATGATCACACCTTCACGTCATTCATACATCACAAATCAATTCATGGACTGATCTTTATTGCACATTATAAGCTTGGTATGTATATATAGTTTTATGGTAAATGATGATGATTAATTATGAGGTTCTGATTCTATTGGGGGAAACGGAAAAGAGATATGGAATATATTACCTTTCGACGTATGAGAAGCAAAGCATCGCCATTTCCATCTCTCAAAACCAGCTCTCCTTTAGTACCAAGAACCCCACAACCGTCAACCCTGAAAACAACCCTCTGGCTACAGTCCGTCACCACGAAACCGCCTCCGTTCACTACAAGCGGCCTCCTTCTCACCACAAGCACTACCTGAGAAGAAGCACAATACAGCTTGCTCACAATAACCGGCATTAATGTATTATGGGCTTTTCCAGCCATCTGTTTCACAATTAATTACTCTACCTCTCCCAAAGAAGGGAGTTCTAAATTTCTGATCTCTCAACTTTCTTTATAAGCAAGTTTTATGTTTCTCAAGTCCGAGACAATCTACACACTTATATATACGCACATAAAATAAAATGTTGAGTTTGAAGAAAGATGGCTTTAGGAGAAGAAGAAGAAGAAGATGAGAGCAAATTAAGGGTTTGAAAATTTTTGTGAATGTTGAAACTTGAAAGATTTGGCAAAGCTTTTTGACTATGGCACATACGTAGAACAGGCAAATGCAAGAATCATTATATGTGGCAAACGTTTTGGCTTTGTCTTGGTTTGCTTGTCGAAGATGAGGATTGCAACCTCACGCGCCACTCCACAGCCAATCACTTCAGAGCGTAATGAGAAGCATGGATATTAAGCACATGTTTATAAAGTTCTGTCATATGAAAGATTCGTTGTTTATATATACTTTGATATATTTACATAATGATTTTGAGTTGATTAAAGAGTGAAGATTGTCAAAAAGGGGTTTTCGAGTCTTTTGAAAATAATGGAGGGTTTGGTGACCAGAAAAGGAATCTTTGTATTTAATATGTAGTCTTCCATTATCGATCAAGAAGAACTTTATTTATGGACCATTTTTCCTTAACTAATCTTAGAGGTATCTTCTTGAAGTTGATTTAGACTAACGTTTGGATCACTATAAAGTACTTATAAAATAATTATATGCATGGGAATGGGGTATGAATGCATGATTCTAATCTGCTTTTTCCGAGTGTAAAAGAAGCTGTAAAAGATGCTGAACATGATCAGAACATTACGTGGCGGTCAATCAACAAATTGGTGACTGCATCCAACAAGGAGCTTTGGCAACCAATTGTTTGGTCTCACAGTTCTGCAGAGAAAAGATTGGTGCTGCTGACTTTTAACTTATGAGTTTTTGCTGTCGAATTGTAGTGATGATAAGAACTAATCATATATATAGTTTACTTCTAATAATTAGTTTACTTATAATATATAATTAAGCTATAAATCTCGTTTTTTTGACGTGCTTATGAGGATTACAATTTGATACTTATCAAATATATTTTGGAGTGTTTGCAAAATACGATTAGCTGGCATTCAAATATAATTTCTGGTTTCATGTGTGTAATATATGTTCACATCATGCATGGAGCACTGCATCGTTGAGCACGTTAGAGTTTGTCTTGAGCATATCTTTGAATTTTCAAACCCATCTGGTATCCAGGGCTTTGCCCCGACTAATTCGGATCCGACCCGCATTGCGTACTTGGTTATGGTGGGTGAGTCTCCCAATAGGGGCAGCTGCGTACATAAAGTCTCGAATTTAAGACCTGCTTAAGCTGGAACAAGCCGCTTACCACTTGATCTAACCCCTTGTTGGTGTAGACTTTGATTAGTTGATATCATCCCCAAATGTGATTAAAGCATCGAAATCAACAATGATTGAATGGTCTACAAAGTCTTTCTTTTTTGGATTGGAGATTAATTAATCAAATCAAAAGTTAATGTCCTCTCAATGAATAATTATGCTTCTGACCCAAAGAGGCAGGCTATGGGCTCTGGCTCCGCTCAGCCTAAGAAGGAAGCAGGCCAAATCCTTGGGCTCATCGAAGAATAGCAAAAGCCCAAAGACCCAAAAACAGCATTGATTTGAATGCACGTGTCGTAAATACAGGGCTAGGCATCACTGTCTGAAAAGGGTAAAGAGACAATGATTGCTCCTTGGGAGTATTTGTTTGTATCTGGAAATGAAACACCGACCTTAACCCAACCCAACATCACCTCTCAAGTTAACTTCACCCTTACAATGTCTAAACACAACAATGCATTTGCATTTTTGCACGCACCAGTTAAGCCAAGTGCCAACGCCAGTAGATTTTTCTGTTTCCTTTATTTTATTTTATTTTGCCTCTTTTGTTAAAAATGTTAAGAAAAAAATAAAATACGAGTATATTACTTTTGGTTACAAGTTACAACGGTTGGTGTTTTGGAGTTGTACTTTGGGAAAGAGCGGAGAGTGTGCAAAAGCATCAAAGTAAAAAATGACTTGTCTTCTCAAATGTCGGGCCCACCCTCCTTCCAGACAGGGATTCAGGACCCCACGAGTGGGGGCCGTAGGGTCCCCCCTGCCTCGTTTTGCGTTCCCTTACGCCCCAACTTGTGCGCGTGACAATATCTATCATCCCCTTCTATCCCCTTCAAGTTCAACTCATCGATCACTTAACATGGAAGGAGGAAGCTTTGGGGTCTATTTGGATTTGATTTGCATTTTAACAATAGGATTTTGTTTTGCTGAATAAAATGCATGCAATGGATGTGGTAAATGGCTTGTTTCAGGTACGCAATAACCCTCGTTAATAGATTTATCCATCAAAACCAGATACGTGGGACGGGTTGAATCCACCTTAATCAAGGCGAAGCTGGGTAGTGAGTACCAAAAAAAATTTGCATAAAAGGGCTATATCAAAATCAGGTGCGTAGCAGCTCTTGTTAATAGACTCATCCATCAAAATCAAATAGTGAGCACAGGTTGAATTTGCCTTAATCAAGGCGAAGCTGGGTAGTGGTACCAAAAAAATTGCATGCAAAAGGGTAACATTGCTTTCTATGTGCATCCATTCTTCAAAGTTGAAACATGGATCATCCTCTTCATTTTGTTTGCAAAAAACAAAACTGGACTCGAGTAGTATTGCTATGAATGGAAATGAAATCTGCAAAATACAGCTATGCGTGTGAATTTTTTTTGTTTTAGTAGCTGAAATCAATTAAAAGAGTTTTGGCCTATTGGGTTGAAAAGAAAAGAGTTTTAATGATCCTTTTCAATGCTGCATTTAAGCCTATACAGCTTAGCTAGAGACCAACCAGGGCAGAGGCAGAGACTACGGAACGGCCTAAATAAAAAGGCTATAAATTCCACAGGGAGGCTAATTACTAATTAGGCTGGATTGGAAATTTGGAATGGGGAAGTGGGAAGTGGGTGGGAACCATTCCTGATTCCCCCAGCCACAAGTTTTTAGATTTGGATGAAACATGATGCCATAACTATAACATGAAATGCAGAGTAGAGTCAAGTGTAAGATTTTGGGAGACAAATAAGGGAATTGCCCCCTTCCCTCTTCCCCCTCTTCTCTACCAACTGTCTTCTTCTTCCCCATCAAAGATGACCCTCAAGCATTAAAAACCAAACCCTTGATTTTGGGATGAAAAGTCAAAAATCAATCAAAGCAAACAAATCCCATTGATAATGACCCTTCTAAATGGAAAAGTATGGGGACTTCACATGGTCCAATTCAGAAATATTAATGTTGGGTTTTGAACGTTTGGGTTTGGGTGTTTTCTTATCTATGATTTAATATAAGGAAATCATCAAATTGGGATTAAATTAATAAACAAAAAAAGTGCTTACTACTATTGTTTTTGTTTTTTCACCAAGTTGACTTTTTCTTTTTTCTTTTATCTTGCCCAAATTTTCAACTGTTTACATTGAATCAAAATCCTGTTAAGAATAAATAGATCGGCATTGCCATGGGGATTGGATATGATCTAGGCAGAGCAGGGGAATGCAGACAGAAACAGTCTGAGAAAGAAGAAGAATAGTTTTTGAGGCATGAAATGAGAGATAGCTATGGATTTGAAAAGAAATAAAATGGTAACTATTCATGTACTGCCCCTGCCCTGCACCCATCACCCATCACCCAATATCCCTGTACAAGCCAGTGTTGGGACCCTATTGCTATTGTATCATGAGAATTTTGAAAAAAAATCCTTTGTTTGAGGAGGCAGAGACCTCCATTCACACTTTCTCTGCAAAGTTGTAGTATTTGATTTATTGCCACCAATAATGTAAATGAAAAAAAACCTTCCAATTTCCTTGTAGTTTCAATTTTTCAAACTTTCAATTAGAAAAACATTAAAACATACTAATGTCTCAACTGTAATTTGATTTTGCTCTATCAATGTCTAATGGGTTTTGATTGTGAAAAACTAAAAATCCCATTTTGCAAGATAAAAACAAAAGAAGGGTAATAGTATTGAATAAGAGATAGGGGAAAGGGTGATCTTGCGTATGCAGTTGCTTCTATTGGGAGACTCACTCATCATAACCAGGTACGCGATACGGCTCGGATCCGAATTAGTCAGGGCAAAGCCCTGAATACCAGATGGATATAAAAAAAACAGGGGAAAGGAGGGGGCATTAATTTGCATTAGAAAAAAAAGTAGTAGATGCAATCTGAAATCAAAGAATGAAGATGAACATGACGTAAAGGTAATAATATCTGAGTGATTGTAACTACTACCAAGGAATAAAGTTTGGAATTTACTAACATTTCTATCTACCTTCTTCAACCTCATTTCTTCCTTTGAATAGTTAGGAGAATTACCTTAACCCCCCTCTGCTTTCTCAAGTTTTTCAATCAAACATTGTTTTCTTTTCCCCAATTTTCAACATCTTTTGTAAAAAGTAAAACTTCCCATGGAGAAAAAAAGAAGAGAAGATATTTTACAGTTCTTAAAAGCATTTTTACTTAGTGGAATAGACTAATTCTTGTTCCCCACTCTGTTCTTTTTTTCCATTTTTTTTCTTTCTCAAAGTGAGGGCCGATTCGTCGTTGAACAATGCCAGTATAAGCTCAAAAAAACAGAGCTTTAATTTTAAAACAAAGAAAGAAAGAAAAAAACTAATTTTCCAATTTCTTTCTCTTTCCTACGCAGATGTCACGTGCGATCTGAGGTACTACATCGTGCTTTTCGCTTCTCTGCCTTCTGCAATTCTGCATCCCCACCCACCAGAGAGATTCAGAACCCAAATAATACAACAATGTACACAAATTTATACAGCTTGAGAGGGTGTTTTTAAGCGTAAAACTGTTAATTCTTTTACTCTGTTTTTTGTTTTAAGAAGGGTTTTAGTTTTAAGTAGTTTATACGAACAAAGACTTGAAATTTTTTCACCACCCAAAAAACAGAGATAAGAAAAAAAATACCCTTCTCCCCTCTGTCTCTCTCTCTGTTTTCTCTCTCTGTGAGGGAAAGACTGAAACTTTAAGCTTAAATGGGTTCGTACAAACAGTTGCAGGCTTTTTCACAGCCGTCTTTAACATTATTACTATTATCATTATTACCATGCACAAAGGTTGTGTCTCGAGAAAGATCAGATCTTTCTTCCTCTCTCCACGCACTCTCTGTGACTTCATCTAATAATAATGACTCCCTTTTTAGCCTCATTATAGTATTTATTTATATTTATCTCTCTTTTAAATCCTCATTTAATCTCTTCTTCTTCTTCTTTCTTTTTCTCTTCTGCAACTTCATCAACACCAGCAAAGACTTTAAATTTTTCTTTTTACTACTCTGTTTTCATGACTACTCTGTTTTCAAATTAAGGAGGACCCCCACCACCACCTCCCCATAACCCATTTACTTTCATTTTTTGTACAACTTCTGCTGCTGCTGTTGCCCTTGCTGTTTTCAGCTTCGCTGAGTCTTTTTAGTTCTGGGTCGTAATTATCCTTGTCAGAAACGTTAATTACTGCCTCTGCCACTGCTACTGTCACACTTGAAAATTTTTTTAAAAAAAACTTACCCTTTTCTAATTTTTTTCGTATTAGCTTTCACACCTAACATTACTTGCCGCTTCTTGTTTGTCTCTTACTAACTCTTTTGCTATACAAAAGAAGTGACTGCCCTTTGCTGTGTTTTAAGTTACTACTTCTAGTACTCCCCCACTTGCTACTCTCTTGTTTTATATACTCCTATTTTTTAAGGGGAGAGGGAAGGGAGGGAAAAAGGGTGATATTATATTGTGAGAAACAAAAGCTAGCATTTTTGTTCATCTCTCCGGCAGTGACCGGAGGAGGATCAAAATTTGTTGCACCAGGAAATGGCTGCAAAGTCTGGCGGTGGTTCGTCTGTGCCGTCTCTGCCTCCACCGTGTCCAAAGTCCCCGCCAGAATATCCTGATTTGTATGGGAAGCGACGGGAAGCGGCTAAGGTTCAGATGCTCGAGAGAGAGATTAGTTTCCTTGAGGTGCGTTTTAATCTGGGTTTTGTTTGTTTTGTTCTAAATTCATCAGTTACTTGGAATACATATATTGCTTAATGAGAGTTTTTCTTGTTTTGGGTACATATATATAAACTGCTTTATGTTAAGTTTGTTTTCAATGGATTGGGATGAATAAATAAACTTGAAATGTTTGAACTTGCTGCTTCAAATTGTAAGGTTTCTAATTTAAGTTCTGTTTTCTATGAAAGTTAGTAGAAGTGCAGAACACTTTTAAACTAAATTCTAAAAACCAATTCCGTCTCCCTTTGAATTTCAAGAAATATCCAAAACCCAGATATATAAAGAAAGTTATCAGTAAGAACAATTTTCATATTTCCAAATCCCAAAAACAAAGAATGAAACTTTGTTTTGCTGGTTAATGAGTTTGTATGTAGTATAATTATATATGGGTTGGTGAGAGCTTTAACTTTTGTGGGATCAAATGGGAAGGTGTCGATTACCATTAAATTCAAAACATGAAAAAGAGCAAACCTGCTGTAATTGTGTTGATGCATCTAAAAAAGCATACCCAGAAATGCTATTTTCCTCTAGCATGTTACAATAAATTTTTTGGGTGCAGAGTGGAGACTGTAGTCCCCTGACAACTTAGCTTATCATGGTAAACAATAAAAACTGTTTTCAAAATGTTATCCATTTATCCTTAGAAAGGTGAAGCATGCATTATTTACTGACCTGATAGCCACTTGGTTTTAGTGGATTTTTGCCCCTGGATCTGCACACTTACTGTATAGGGTTATTATTTATTGTTATATGTACCAATATATTGGTTCCCCTGTTTAAAATCAGGAAAGTTTTGGCTCATCAAACACTCTAATCTTCCCCACCATCCAGCCACCATGATTAATCTGATAACCTGTTTACAGCTGTTAAGTTATATTGGTTAATCTTTGAATTTTGTAAATCTTTTAAATCAGCTTAACCAGTAACTAGTTATGTTAATGAGTTATATGTTCTCTATTCTTTGGTTGTTTGCTTCTGTCAATTTATATGCACAATCTATGGATTCTTGTCAAAGAGGTTTTATCTTATACGATACGTTCAAAACCGTGCACCTAATCATTTTTATTGAAAAGTGGTGCATATAATTTCTGGGTATAGATATAATATGTGATCCAATTGAACAACATCTTTTTATTGATGCTATAGAGTTCTCTGTTTTATTCTAGCAAGAAATGATATTTATCATCAAATCATGTTCCCTTGCCGCTGTCTACTATGTTGTCCTACTGATAATGAGCCTTTTTCTTTTGATCCAAGTAACTTTTCATTTGAAGTCTCTTAAGGACAATCTAAAATGTTGCTGGCAATGTCATTTTTGAGCAGGAGGAGTTAAAATCCATTGAAGGCCTCCAACGGGCTTCGAGAAGCTGCAAAGAGTATGCACCACTATAGAACTATTTGACTACCTTGAATAGCATCTAAAAGTTCAAATCATTTATGCATTCCAATTATTTTGGGGTATTTATTCATAAAATTCTATATCAGCCAAAGATTTTTATATGGAACTGGTTACTCTATTTTTTCAGGGTTACGGATTTCGTGATTGCAAACTCAGATCCTTTAATACCTACGTAAGAACTAATATTGTTGATATTTCTCACTAATTTTTATTTAAGGTGTAAAAAGAATATATGATCACTAAATTTTGTTTTTTTTTGGGTGCTTTTTGTCCCTTCAAGCAGAAGCCGGAAGAATCGAAAGTCACGTCGCTTTTGGAAGTGGCTTTGGTATGTAATTCTTGTGCTTCTGTCTTATAATTCTCCTCTACTAGTTAGTAGTAGTATATTTAGGAAAAGCATTCCATCTCTATTGCATGGTTTATGGTTATATATACATGTTCCCTAAGCCCTACTATATTTGAGCCAAAACTTTTGTTTGTTAAGCATGCAACTTCTTTACATATCTTGCTTATTTATGGACATATATTCCATTCTTTTGCAGTGGAATGCCCTGCTTTAACTTATCATGGATCTGCTGTTGCTGTTATTCTGGGTGCTCTTGCCACCTTAAATGCCCGCGGTGCTGTGACTGTAGTCTTCCTGACTGCGATTCATGCAACTGCGGCTCCTGTGACTGCAGCTCATGCACTTGCCAATCATGTAAATGCAAATCCTGCAACTGTAACTCATGCGAGTGCGCTTCATGCAACTGCTGCCCATCTGACTGCAGTTCATGTAAATGCCCTTCATGTAATTGCAGTTCATGTAAATGCCCTTCATGTGATTGCGGTTCATGCAGTTCATGTAAATGTCCTTCATGCAACTGCAGTTCATGTAAATGCCCTTCATGCAACTGCACTTCATGTAACTGCACTTCATGTTTTAGCTGCTGCACGATTTCAAAATGGCGGTGCTGCTCTTGTCCTAAATCAAATTGCTGTAAGAAAATCTCATGCAGCCGAAACTGTTGTTGCCTTTTTCCGTTTCCTTCGTGCACGGATTGCTGTTGTTGCAGATGGAAATGCAGATGCTCTCGTCCTAAATGTCCAAAGGTTCGCTGTTGTACAAAAACCTCTTGTAATCCATGCTGCCTATTATTCTAATATATATATACTACTATATATATTAATGCAATTTCGTTTTTAATCCTTGATAGTAAAATGTCACTCAATTTTTGTCAAGCAATAGCTTTTATATAAAAGTGGGGAAATGGTAAATTTTGTCTTTCAATGGTTGTAACTTCTTTGTTTGAAGGAATTGTGTATATTACCAAATTAATGCTTCTCTCATGCTTTGTCAATTTTGTTGTCTGTTAGTATTATTTATCAAATGAAAATACCATGGCATAAATAGACATGATTGGAAGTTGGAACAAGTATAGAAATGATACAATGATCAGAAAATTACACAGAAAACAGAAAACAGAACACAGTTGATGTTATGAATCGCCAATAATCAACACTTTGTTGAAACTTCAAAACCAGACATAGGCCAGACTTAGGTTGGAATCTGATCAAAATTCTTACAGCATAGTATTATATATATGATAGTAAGTGATTTCAGGTTCAAAATTCAAACATGGTGGACCAACAACCTGACAATCATGGATGGAAATAATTGAATTTGGGAGGGCAAGTTCCAACTTTGTTTTATGGTTGCTGCCAATTTTGCTGCAAAATCGTAACTAAATCATGTGGTGAGATGTCTATTCGATCAGGTTTTTCCAAAGGATTGCCGTTCAAGTTGGGAGGTGAAGTGATTCCAATTCTTGATAAGTCATTCTCTTTTTTTCTTCATAAATTGTTTCTGAATTATTGAGTCAGGATTATATATGAGGCCCATATATACTTGAGCCAAGACACTAGCTAGTCTCGCTATGGGCACGAGGCATCTGATCAAAGTTGAAAGATATCTGAGGACAGACAATGACATATGCTTTAGGAAAAACATTGAAACTATTCGCTTGGCTAAATTTGGTTGGACTTGATCAACTTAGGAAGATTTCCTAGGTCCATCTTTGTCCCCCTCTTCTCTTCCTTGTGTTGTGTGCTACTTTGTCTTGTCCATTAGGCTCCATTATCCATTTGTTTGAAAAAAACTTATCCAATTAACAGATCTATATTACAACTCTTTGATTCTTTTCAATAAGCCATGGAAACGATTTCTGTTTAGCTAATGAAAATGGCGACCTAGGGTAGTGATTTTCACTGATAAGTGGTTTGCCACTTGCTTCCCTCAAACAGTGTCGAGCCGAGCTTCATCCCTATAATGGGTGGTCCAATTCAGTTAATTTGTAAATATACTGAAAAAAAAAAAAGAAAAAGAAAAAGAATGGCGATATGAAACAGTGATTTTTCCATCATTAGGAATTAGGACAAACTTGTTCATGAACAAATTAACAAGTTAAAGCTCTATCTTAAAACTTTGTATTATGTCATTCTATTAAACCAACACACGATTTTTTTTTTTTTGGCAAATTTCAAACTCTATTCCGACTCCATCTTCACTTTTAAGGACTGGAGGAAGGTCCCATATGCATTGTAGTTTTCCTCGATGGAAAAAAGGGCCCTTGCGCCGAGCTTTTTTAAAGGCAAACTTGGGCTGTCTCTGTAGAACCTTTACAACAATGTCCATGAGAAAGAAACCGGGCTTCTAACTTGGGTTCGGGCATTGGCCCAAACAATTGAACCGAATTCAGATCGAGACGTTGGGCTTGTCCCTCTCTTAGCAACAAAAGTCACCGTATATCTCTTCTTCTCCCCAACGCTCCTAAAGGTGAGTGCCTTGGGCCTAACCGAGATCCCAACCGACGGCGGGCCGTTCACGGCGACTCTATATGAAGACCTCGCCGCTCCGACGTTTGTCAATTCACGAGTGTATCGAACAACCCTTTTGTCACCAAACAAGACTGAAAATGATGGGTAATTGAGTTCACCCGGGTCTTTGAATTTCGTCGAACATGTTATATTTGGGCGCTTGACTATGGTCTTGACATGATCAACGGCGTAACCGAGAGAGCACAAGAATGTTATGTATTCTTCAGTGGAAATGTCATAAACTAAACCAGGAGAAAGAGCTTTTTGCGGGTCAACATGGCCAGCCCCATGAGCCCATGGGCTCGACAATGAACCATCGGCTGCGTCCCTGAGTGAAGAGTTGGTGTTGTCTTGAGTGTAAGCAGTGGTCATGAGCGCCGATTTGATTGCGCTTGGACTCCATTCCGGATGAGCTGCCTTGAGCAACGCCGCGAGCCCACTAATATGTGGACACGACATGGATGTTCCTACATTTTTTAAAACACAAAAAATCCGACTAAGATTTTAGTTTAAAGTTGAACATGGATGCATGTGGATTTAAAAAAAGAGCATGTTTCTGAAAATGTAATTATACACCATTCACATGCTCAACAGCTCACCCATGAAACATTATTATTGGCTTCTACTTATTACACAACATGAACGCATTACAGAACATTTTGTCATGTTTAAGAGATAAAAAATTCTAATCCCAATCTAATCTAATCCCTTCACAAGAAAGCAAAGCAAAATACTAGTAGTATATTTCTCACTAGCTAATCACGAGCATGAAAATGTAATTAAGGGATTCATTAATTGTAAACCCATAATTTATCTTTTCTGCCTAAGTTTTCTGAATTAATCAAACACTTAATGTCATCTTTTGGACAACTATTTTTAACTTTCAGTTTCAGATTTTACAGTTACACTAAAACAGGGCAAGACAAAGAGATGGTAAGCTTAATGAATTTAACTGAAAAACAGAGGAAAGAATATAGCCGTTAAAACGTACCTGACATGATATTGAACTTGGTCTTCCTCGTGTCTTTCGCCAACCCAGTGGGTCCAATGGCCTCTGACCAAGCAGCCAGTATGTTAACTCCGGGTCCAATCACGTCCGGCTTCAAGATCTGAGGAGTTACCATGTTGGGCCCCCGCGAACTAAACGCCGCCACGACCGGTGAAGGACGCACATTCAATACTGTCCCACCGAAAACAAGCAATGCCTTTGGATTAGGATCGGACCGTGCGTATGCCCTTATCAAATCACCAGTTTTCCTCCCTACAGCCACCGCCGGTAACAAGTGACTGTCCGCCACCAATTCCTCGCCGCTCACCGGTGTGTTTGCTAATATCATCCCCAGACCGCCGGCGTCGCGCACGACTGCTCCTTTCTCGACACGCGCGTTGGTTCCTCTGTCGCAAACCACTACTTTCCCACGTACAATGGCCGGGTCGAGTGAACCGGGCAGACATAAGTTACTCGAAGTGTTTCCTTTGTTGTAAACCAATCCAACCGGTTTTTTCCCCATTCCTCGACCGCTGTAAAGCGAGACACCGTTATAACGAACTTTGTTACCTAAAACGGCGTAAGCAGGGAAGTCACGATCTAAAGTCCCGGCGCCAACGGTCATAATCCAAGGTGCCACGTTGGCAAGGGTGGCCTTGGTGGGTCCGCTGTTACCAGCAGAGCATGAGACAAAAATGCCCTTCTCCATCGCCGTGAAGGCTCCAATAGCTATAGTGTCACGGTAATAGGGTGCGGATCCGCCGCCGAGGGACAATGAGAGGACATCCACGCCGTCTTGGATGGCCCGATCCATACCCGCGAGAATATCGGCCCCGAAACAACCAGTATCCCAGCAAACCTTGTAGGCGGCGACACGGGCGTTGGTCGCCATCCCACGGGCAGTTCCACTGGCGTATCCAAGAAGGCTAGCGTTGGCCACATGAGCACCCGCGGCGGTGCTGGCGGTGTGAGTCCCGTGACCATCTTTGTCACGTGGGGACTCTACATCTCTGGGTTTCTTGTAAATTCCACCTGCGCCGTGGTAGCCCCGGGAAAAGCTTCGTGCTCCGATGAGTTTCTTGTTGCAAAGCTTGGGGCTGAAATCAGGAGCCGATTCACACTCGCCGCGCCACTTAGAAGGAATCTCCGGCATATCGGAATCGTCGAAGCTTAAGGACTCTGGCCAAATTCCAGTGTCCAAAACTCCAATGATCACATCCCGAGAAGCTTGGTCGAGTTGCTGGGTGCTATGTCCCGCCCAAAGCCCGAACTCAGCATCGAGACCGAGGAATTGGGGAGTACGAGTAGTGTGGAGAGTGTAAACAGGTTCTTCATAAACATCCAGAACAGAGTCTGATTTTTTAAGAGATTCAACTTGCTCTGGATCCAGAGAGGCGGCGAAGCCATTGAATGCGGAGTTGTAGGTGTATAAAAGGGACTCAGGGGTGGCGGTGAGTGACTGTAAGCTGGCACTGTACCAATCATGGTGAGTATCAAAAGAAAGCGGCTTGTCTTGATGTTTCATATGAACAATGTAGGTTTTCTTTGCAGTTACTGCAAGACAAAGTACGAGGAAGAAGAAGAATCTGAGAAAGAACGGAGACGAAGCCATGGAGGCCATGGCTACGGAAAACAGAGCAGAGGGGAGTGATAAAACTTAAATTTTTATGATTAGTAGTATAAGTAAAGAAGGAAGAAGGAAGGGACAGTCGCTATAACAAGATGCGACTGTCAGAATAAGATAGAAGTAAAACATGAGACTTGTGTCGGATTTATAACATACTTAGATTTGCAATTGGCCTTATTCTTCTTATATATTTACATCAATGCCATTCGTCGGTGTTCTTAATGCCCAATGATTTGCCATCCCTTCAGTTCAGTCCTCCTTAACCCCAATTCTAAAATTGAGTTTCAAAACATAAATAAAAACGGTGATTTTTGCTTACTAACGGTTCGTTTAGTAGAGCGGTGCGGTAGCGGTGTGATTGACACTGTTTGACAACTGTACAGATGAGATTACACTGTACATATTAGATTATGTACTGTACATATGAGATTATTAGAACAGCGATTGAAACGGAGTTTACACTTAAACTCCGTTTAGTCCCAAAATGTTGATGAAACGATCAAACGGTGGTGAAACGGTTACAGATAAGGAGCCTAAAATATATAAAAATTTAATGCTTCCCAATTTTTTTCATCATTGTGTATTATATTTGGATATATACAATATTATATGTTAACCAGAAATGTGTAGTCACAGATATTTGTCTTTATCAAATAGAGAGGGACCAGGTACAGCTGTAGACACGCAATAGGAAAAATGCAGAATTCACTTTATTGAATTTATCTTTGGCTGTTGAATCATAATCTATTTATGGAGTGAAAGTATGTAAAATGAGATTTTTAGCTTTGTTTTCAGTGACGTTCGAGGCATTTATTTCCCGCAACAGAATTCCTCAAGCATGGTTTTTATTTCATTCGGAGTTGAAATCTCATTCGTTAATTGAACTTGTTGCTAGCTAGCTCTTTTAAATTGACATGATGAAATGCATGGGGCAGTGCTTGGCGGTAGGTATGGAAGGTTGTGGGGATCAAATTGTTGGTGAATTAGGCAAAATGAGTGCGCGAGTGTTAGTGGCACTGGCACTGATGGCTTAGCTATAGCATTTGGTATTGGTCATTGGGGTGGCCACTGGCCAGTCCACTTATCTATAAGGTAGTTGAGTTTAAAACCATGATAAAAAAGGAGTTGCAAAGTTAAATACATGATTTGGTTGGCGAAATTTATGACATTCCTCATGGCTATATACATCCCATATAAGAAGTTAAATTTGTGTAACTCTTAAGTTAAAACTAGGATTGGAATACTCTCGTTAAAGTACATTTGATATGTCATAAGTTTATTAGTTAATTACTAGAAGTTGCAGTAGTTGAATTTGATCAATGTCTTGAGCTCAAGCTTGACACAAACATCCGAGTTCAAGTTCGATACTCGACTTAGCTCAACCGAGTTTTAATTGTAGAGCTCGATTTTGGCTTGATAATTAAGTTCAATTCCTAATTAAAAAAACTCGAATAAGCTCATTTTTAAGTTCAAAACTGATTAAGCTCAAATTCCTTAGCTCGATAGGTATATATTTGCAATTTCTTTAATTAAATATGAAATATGTTTGTGTACCAAGTAGCTCAATCAGTATCGTATCAAGCATCTCTAAACTCGAGTTGGCCCGAGCTTGGCCTGACAGTGACAGAGCCAAATTCAAATTTTCTTGGAGTCAAACTCAATAGCCATGTATCAATTACAACCCTAACTGGAAAGAGCTTTACTCTGTTTAGGTGACCATAAGGGGTAGTGCAAGGAGACAAAAAGGAACAAATAAGAAATGGGTATTGCAAGGAGTCAAAGTTGGTTACTGGTTTTAGTGCAAAATCATTAGCGATGATGTTGTCTTCAAACTCGTGCTGAGAAATGCAGTATGTAGTCAATGTGGTGGCCGTATCCGTCCATCCCATACCTGCCTAACGGCTATATTTTTGTACACGTAACTTCTTGCCTTTAAATTAAAGGTGAATTTTTAGACTTCCTATTTTCCTTTCCAAGAGGGATTATATATGGTAGTAATTGCTCTCTTATTAGTGTACTTCAATTTATCCATTAGTATATATATACAATTAATTAGGGATTGTTTATAGGAGTAGTGTTTAAGATTAGGCCAATTAAATTAAAATTAAAAGGGCCACATGACATGAAGGTGTAGGGCAGTCTAAGATAGCCGCTGATGATGGCGTCAATCGAGGCAACAAAAACTCCCATGAAATCTGAAAAATATCTGCCGAAATGCCGCACGCCCACTCTGCTTTTCTTCTTCACATTGCTTCTTTTTCTTCCATAATGTCCCACGCGTCTTTTAATTGCTACTTGCAAACCCAACCTTTCTCTCCTTTTACCTTCTTTCTTTCACCGACTCTTATCATCAAAATTACGAAGGATCTATTCTTGTTCAATAAAAAACAAAACCCATCAATCGTCCAACAGTTAAAGTTCTGGATTTTAAGCTTTTCTATCAGTTACCAGCTTGCAGAATAGTAATTATAGTTCTCTTTTCTTTTTTCGCTTTCTTTTGAGTGAATAATGACAAAGGAAGATGCATTTGTTTTTGTTGTAATCTTGTAATTAAGTTATAAGATGACACTAATTGCTAGCTACATGTTAAAAACAAGGGTTATTTCAAATTTGTAGTACTTAACAATTTTCAATTAATTTGGAAAAAAAATGTGAACATTTTGAATAATCATATAGGAGACATAGACACAAGGGAGATGTCAGTCCGTAGTAGACATAAACTGAGAATCAGAGATTACATGCTTTACTTCAACTCAACCAATAATTAATTAACAAATGAAAATATGCCTAACATTAAATTATGGCCAGAGGCCAGATTACCAAAGCAATGTGGGGATAAAAAATTAGATATCAAACACGTTAACCGACTTAATAAGGGGGTTAAGGACAAAGGCAGCCGCACCCATCTGATTGTACTCTCTCTTCAATTGGGTCAAAAATAATGGCAAAAAACCTTCCTCAGGCAGTAACTAATTAAAGGGTACCCCCCATACTACAATTTGGTAGAAATCCCCATGATAGATAATATAGGGATAGACTTCGGAGAATGGTCAAAACTTCGTACTGAAGAAGGAAAAATAGAAATAGTAGTAAAAGATCGATTGAGTGCAAGATAATCATACAAAAGCTATAATTTTGTCAATAGAAATTAATGCTCTATGGTGATTTCAATGCATGATAAAAATGATATAATTGAAGGTTTCGACAACAAATTAAACACGTCCACAACATATATATAATCACATAGAAAAATACTACAAAGTGATGAGTTTGCTTTTGGATATGACATGTAAGTAAAGGTTTTGAAAAGGGTAGATATATGGATTAAAAGTCAAGAAAAGTTGCATTCATAAATATTGGGGCACCGTTCCAATAGAGCTTCAACATTATTTAATCTCACATGGAACTGTTAATTTACCAGTAAAAATCTGATTTTGGATCATTTTGGAATGTGTTATATACCTAAAGAATGTTGAGATCCAAACTATAATTATTAAGAAATTAGAGAGTGATTATCTCTTATATATTTTGCATTATCCTTTAATTAAGTATTAGAAGGGCAAATATAAAAGGGTCATGGAAAGCTGACCTGTTTAGCACAAGAACAACGAACATAGTGACAAAATAACAGAGAGAGCAGACTAGCAGTTACCAACTTATATCCTAGAAAGTGTTGAGGAATTGATTAATTAATTGGAATAGAAGGATAATGGTCAATATTTCTCATTAATTTAAGTATTTAACGTTAAACACACACTATAAATGTAACAGCGTGACAATTTAAAAGAGCTTATGGTAAGGCAAAAAACATGTCTACATGGAACAACGGCTAGTAAAACCAGTTTCAAAGTAGGTTTGGGTTAGGTTGGCAATGGTGGTCCTAATATATGTTACTCTGCATATCCCAATGCATGGGTGGCGCCCAGGCCCAGACAGAGAAGGATTAATCAAATTTTATGGGGTCTTTGCATAATTATTGAGAGACTAATTAATAAAGTAAGGTGTGAATCATTTAGAATAAAAGGGAAGGCCATGGAAGCAGAAAGCCAGAAACTATTATCTATTTTTCTTATAATACTTTTTCAGAAACCATTTAGTACTCTTTTAACTTAACAACAATACTTTTCAATTGATTGGTAGAAACTTTTGCCTTTTGGAAAGAAAAGAAAGTGGCCCCGTCCTAATTTACCTGTTTTTCAATTGCTAATAGTTGGGAAAATTAAAATATAGTCCCTGGCAAGAAGACTAGAAGTAGTATTTATTATTGCCTGTGCATAATTTGTACTTTTTTTTTTTGAGTGGCTTCCTACTATACCAACACTAATGAAGAAATGGGACAAACCCATTTGCTGATATAATCAAATACTAAATGGGGGAGTAAAATTCTGCTGAGAGCAGATGCTGCAATTCCTGGTAGTTTATTCAATTCATTCCTGCTCACATGTGTGCTTGTTTCTTCTATTTAAATAAATTAATGGTTCCTACTTAATTAACCAGCAATAATAGCATTTAATTTACTTCTTTTTATGAAGAAGAAAAGTTCAGACAGAGTTACAGTTATAGTAATAAGAAAACTTTCAATATATGGGTGCAATTGGATGAGAATTAAGGCTTGAGGAGGGAGGAGATGAGATGAGATTAATTAAAATGAGGTTTGCTCAATTCATAGCAAAATGTTTCAATTTAGACCAAATTTAGTTGATTGTGGGCAAAAACGTTACAAAATCAGCTCAACGAGGCAATCCGTCAAATAGGGGTACCATCTTTTTGTCTATTTGACGGATTGTCCCGAATTGAACTGGTTTTGGAAGGTTTTTTACCCTCAACGAACAAAAATAAAAAGTTCTACTCCAAATTAAGTTTAAATTGAAACATTTTACCTTAATTGAGCAATTAACCTTTATTAATGATCATCAACAAACAAAAACAAGTGCTTAGTAGGCACAAACTTTTCCACACCATCAAGGAAGATATTCCAGTATGATGGAGATTACAACATCCCATTTTTTTTTTTACTATGCAAACAGTAGTATGAAACAAGACATGACTTAAAAATTATAGAAAAGTTCGCATTCCAAAGCGTGAGATGAGAGTGTATATTATAAAAAGGAGAAAAAAAACATAATGATCATATATAGATGTCCCTCAATGAGTGTGCGTTTTCTCAAAGGGAGTGATCACTGGGAGGAAGTGTACGAATAAGAAAGTTCACTTACTGTTTCATCTTTGTTTTGTTGCGATTGATTTGCACATGGCGCATGAGATGCTCTTTGGCTTTTCTCTCTCTCTCGCCCAACACAAAATGCATCGGTAGTCTAAAGCTGTCTTCACTAAAATTCGCTTTGCAGTTTGCACACCTACTATATAACTTAGTTTGGTCTTCGTCTTCGTCTTGTATTTGGGATGAAATTGTACATATTATGAATTATGAGAGGGAAACAGGAGAAACAAATATTATTTGTACCGTTCCAATTGACATGGGAAACAAATAATTGGGTATGTTATTCCACATGGGTATGAAAAAGCAGAGTGATTCTCTCAACTAGGCGCTGGCTGATTCCTGAAAAAAGTAATGGAAAACAATGAAGGTCATGATGTGCTGACTAAATAAAATCTATAACCCAGAGAAGAAGGCAATATTCTGAATTTTAATGTATATGGGACCATAGAGTATGGGAAATTGGGCACCAAACTAGTAGTATAAAAGCTACTGATAGATAGTAGAGTGGCAAAGGCGCATGCATGAGTTACAAGTTTGACAAAAAGAGCGGCCGAAGAAGAGTGAATACTTGGAATTTGTTTTATTCTAGATCACAACTCCATGGCCATGACTATATATTGGATTTTATATTATTGTGAAATGAAATGGTAATTAAGTTAGGTTGCAATTTACAATGAAAAGGGCACACTGACCTTTATTATGTCAACAAAAAGTAAAAAAGTTAAAAGATGTAACGTGGTGGAGATCATAACATCAGTCGCTTTGGCCGAGTGGTTAAGGCGTGTGCCTGCTAAGTACATGGGATTTTCCCGCGAGAGTTCGAATCTCTCAGGCGACGGCCTTTTTTCAATTTTTTTTAAGTTATAGCCCTTATAGGCTTATAGCTTTTCTGTCGATTCTGAAGCAAGAAACAGCTCAATATTTGACAGTCACGAGCCCTACTAAAGAAAGGGCCGGTGGAGTTGGGACATTTAAAGGAAGGCCCAATTTTACTCGGTTTAACAATGAATCATCAGTGTTTAAGCAGCCGTTGGGCAAATTGTTGAGAGACAATTGACGTATCACATCTTTGAGCAAATTTGATCTTTAAATCTATTTTTTGGTAATTTGATCTCAGATCACTAATCACTTGCCATCATTCAATTACTTTTCTTTGGGCCAGAACTAAAGAAAAAATTATCTTGCCATCGGTTCTTAGCAAAACAACAATCCCTTTCATGAAAAGCATCATAAATTTTAGAACACACCCTGAGGCATAATAACCATTTCTCGATGATGTATATATATATAATGGTTGGGGGAAGGATTTCAGAAGTCCATATGACGGTAATCTATTTAACTCTAAACTGCAAGAAAACCAACTAAACAGAAAGGGCCCTTTTCATTACCGAGGAATAATATTCACATGGAAAGACATTCATTAGCACCACGTCCAGAAAGAGAAGGGGAGAGAATACCATGAAGGACAAAAACTTAATAAGCTCATAGTCATAGAATTCTAGCATGTTGCACTCATGGCATATCAAAGTACAATTCCTAAAGTCATATAAGCCAAATGTGATTCTGAAAATAAAAGCAACTCCAGTCAAATCAACCGAATGCTGAAGAAATAGGCAGCCTTCTTCCACCAGATGAGAAAGGCAAGAAGGTTGATTTGCTGAACCGCCAAATGTATCTAGTGACCATACTTCTGGAACTCCCACTCACTATTATCTGCAGAAGCAACAAAATGAAACAAAGAAGACATTAATACTATGCAGATAGAAAAATTAGGCAGGAAACTATCCAAGCAAGAGAAGCAGTAACATACCCAATGGACACACTTGACGAGTCTTGAGCCATCGGCTGATGCAGTGGAAGTGAAATGCATGGTTGCACACTCCTGCATACACAAAAGGAAATCATACATTAATCAAGAGGGTTGAAGCTAGAGTGTGGGGTCCACTACATTACAATTTCAATGTTTTCTTTAAAAGGAGAAAGGGTATAAAAAGAGTTTAGGCGTTCTCAATACACACACACACACACAAGATGAGCAACAACTGTTACATGTCATAGGCCATAAAATTTCTGAGATCAGACAAAACCACTTCAATAGATGGGCAATAATGTAATGCTCTTAAAGAAGGTTCAAATATCCTTTATGTTATCATCCACATGCTCGAATAGTTTCTCCAAACTATACATGAATGTACTTGAAGCAATGATAAAACAATTAAAATGAAATGTGAAACCCACTGAAGTTCATGAGCAATTACAAGTTCATTCACATGATTCTATAAACTAATCTTGAAGCTAACAAACATGAAGAAAATTACAGGGAAAATAATTATGTGGTGAGCAAGAATTTTGGCCAAGTCTATATAACAATCACAGCAAAAGCAATTGATAAAAGGTTCCTACTCCATACTACTTGGCCCAACCCATAAGTGAAACACTAAGATAGCTTTAGGATAGTATAGAGTATTCTAAAACTATGCTAAAATTCACAAACATCAATTGCAATCAAGTTAACCAAACCGCCCCACAAATTAAGTAGTTACATATATTTGGCCATAGCAAAACCCTACATAACTATGTAACTGGATGCCACAAGATATAATGTATCAGAGGTATAGAATCAGAAAGCAAAAGATCAATAGCATCCCCTGTTAACTCAATCGATTCATAACCATTAGCATAATAAAAGAGGTAGGTTTTTGTATTGTTCTAAATAAAAACTTAAAAAACATCAGACAAGAACACTCACTTCACTGCTTCAAGAAATCAGTAACTACAAGTTCAAATTTGAGTTCTAAGTAACCACCGTTGGGTTTGGTACAAAGTACAGTGAAACTAACCAACCTAGAACTGCTCATAAGAGTAGATAATGCATACACAAACAAATAAACAAGTGCTAATAGCTGATTTAAGTATACTTCTTCAGTAACCTCAGTAGAACTTATAAGAACTCCATGCTCAAAACCATGTGATAACATTGTGAAGAACTAATCTCAAGTTCTCAACACTAAATCATGGGTAAGAAATTAGCAAACATTAAGAATATAAGGTTTAGGAGTGGGAAAAGAAAAACATACCCCAAGCAACAGTGCATTCCTCACTGGTGGCGCTGGCTTGGTTGGCTTGGCACTCAATGCCTAAACAACAAATTAAAGAAAACAATCAGAATTAATAAACCAAGAAAGAAAATAATTGAAGAAATAAAATAAAGACAGGAAGACTTACACAAATCCATGATGTGATTCCTGCAGATCGCACAGTTATCGACCACAATATCTGCATCCATCAACAAAATAAAGAATTAAAGAACGGCAATTTGAAAGGAGAGTCAATTATACAGAGCAGCTAGATAAAGTAAAAAAAAATTAGGGTTAGGTGTTTCGTACCCCAGGCCCAGAGGGCAACAGCACTCCACTTTTTGATCTCGAAGCGCTTGGGCTTCTTGGTGGAGGAGGAAGGGGCGGCGCTGCTGGAAGCCTCTCCGACGGGAACCATAGGGACATCGGAGTCAAGAGTCGCCATGGTTGCGATCGGAACGTAAGAGAAAAGTTTCTTTAGCTTTTGTTTTGGGGCAGAGGTAAGTCGCAGTAAGAGAAAAACGACAAAGAGAAATATCAAACACGACGTGAACCCTGCTTTTCCATTCTTGTTGTTATATATAGGAATATAAATCGAGCAATCCTTTTAGGTTTGGGTTTCGTTTTAGGCGGTTAAATTTAAGGCCCAAAAAAGCCCCGTATTTTGGATTATTATACACGGCCCAAAAAATCTCTGCCCAACAAACCCAAGTACCCAACAACCTTTAAAGCCAGTTTTTCTTCTTTTTTTTTTTCTTTTCTTTAAGGTAAATTATACGATACACTGGTGGTGGAGTTTAGTAGACTATACAAGCGGGTTCTGCAGGGTGACATGTATCCTCTAGGGACTAGATTGAAATATTTAAAACTTAATTAATTCAAAAAATGGACATGTGTCAACTTCACAACCCGCTTGTGGAGTCCAAAATTTACACCGCCAGGGTATCAAATAATTACCCTTTTTTAAATAGGTAAGACATAATTATTCAGCCGAAGACAACATAAAAAATAAAACAAAAAAAACAAAAAGAAAGTGTATTGAGACATAATTAATAGCATATAGTAGTCCTTTAAACTCCACAAACAGTATCACATAATTTTTCAAAAAAAAAAAGGACAAAATTCAACTATATCGAGGTGGCTATATTCAATTCAAGTAAAAAGGGAAAATTTATGTAAAGTCATCTATAAGGAGAAAAAAGGATTGTGTTTTTTGGTATTAAAAAGAAAATACATAGTAAGAATGAACAAGTTGATGGATGCCAATCATTTGGTCAAAATTAAAATAGTAGAAGATTACTAAATTGCAACCCAAATTGACTGAAAAATGGTGATCTTCTAGTACTTCAACGTAATAGGTCATGAAAAGTGCCGTTTAATGCAAGTTCATGAAATATTCTTTCACCTGTCTTCATATTTAATTTGTTTTCAATATTCATATCGTCTTGCTTGAGAGAAAAATGAATCCGAAGCTAATTAAGCTTGGTTAAATTTCCATTATATATAATATTATATATGAACTCAAAACATTGTAAACTTCGTGACTGCTAATACAAGAAATATTTAGTTTTATATATATGGGTGGATTCGAGTTCCATCCTCCTCTCGATCCTCAGATAAACTTGATCTTCTGCATGCAAACGCCTTCCATATATAAGGTGGATGGAACTCGAACTTTTGAGTTAAAAGATGTGCATAAAAAAGTAAATAATGAAGAACAAGGTGATAATAAGCAAAATCACAGCCAAAAGAAAGTGAAAAAGGGCTTCAACTTCGCCCTTGTTGTTGTTGTTGTTATTGTTGCTACCTTTTTCCTTTCTTCTGCGTCGACGAAGGCGAATGGCTTTGTCAATCTCTTTGTCTCTCGGCATGTCTTTTTCTTTCTTTCTTTTTTTTATCGAACTCTTGGCTGCAAAATGATAATGAATCTTGCAAACTTGGGCAAATTGTAGAGAAATGATGGTGGGTATTAGGCTTTTTATCTTGGGAACTTTTTTTTCTTTATTTTAATTAATTCGACTATATATTATTGGAGGTATACGTAACGTTGTTTCATGGCAAGTACCAAGTAATTTCACAACCTTTGAACCGTATAGTTATAGCAGAGCTACCCGAATTAAATGTTTGTAGTAAAAGAATTAAGAATGGTTCAAGCTTGCTCAATTTAATTAAAGTGAAAGTTGGTTCCCTAAGAATAAGTATTTACTCGCCTTATGAGTTGGACCAACGTTTTTAAAGTTTTGCTTAAATAAAGTGAAGTCAATTTGTCTTGAGCTCAAGTCTTTAGCTTAGAATTTGGTCAATTTTAAATTTGAGGTTTAAAAAAAAAGAAGCAAAAATCATGTAATTGAGAGCAATAGAGGAGGCAAGGAATTGGTTTGAAAAAGTCCAGAACATTAATTACATCACAAACCATAATGCAGTTGTCGGTTTGTATAATGGTATGTGATTTTATTCAAAAGACATTGAACTCATTTCACTCAACTCAACAAAGTGTTGATATTATCTACTCAGTACCTATAATATTATATGTATATATAAATATTTATCAAGTTAAAGTGTGATGTGTACTAATGGCTAAACCCATATCTATACATACCATTCGAATTATTCAAGAAAAATAGCTATAATATATTCTACTTAAGATTTAAATGCCCTTTTTCCATTTAGAAAACAAAAACTAATACTATATTTTCTTTCTCAACATTAACAATGAGCAAGTTCAAATTGTTCATATCACATTGATTGTAGTTAAGTCGAAGTCAAGAAGTCAAGGAATAAATTTAAGTTGAAGTGATATGAACAACAACAACGTGGCCGTGGCCGCTAGATTTAAGTTGGAAGTCAATGAATTTAGCTAAACATAAATTCTATACTATAGTATATATCATTCGGTTTAATGCTGAATTGCTAATTCAATTACCTAATTAAGTCTCGAGGTCAAAATTCAAAAGTTTGGGTCTAAGCTCCTTACATATAAGTATATTTTAATTTGGGTAAATCAAATAGAAAATTATTCTAAAGAAAAAAAAATTAATATAGACATGATCTTGAGTTGCTTGGTTAAAAACACAAGTTGCAGTGGAAAAGGAAATACTATGGTGAAATTTCTGGGTCAAAATACCGTGCAAGTCCCTCTACTTATAAAAAAGGATCAATTTGGTCCTCTTATTACAAAAACTATCAATTTGGTCCCTCTACTTACAATTTGATGTCAATTGAGTCCCTTTACTTAATAGAATCTGTCAATTGAGTAAAATTCTGATTCTTGCATAGGTTGCTTATGTTTTTGCTTCTGTTTCTGTTGATGTTTCCGTTGAGTTTGTTGTGAGCTTCCAGTATTAGTGGTCTTTATTTTCTTGTTTTTCGAAATATCAGTCTTGTAAGAAAAGCAAAAAAAACAGAAGAGTTATACCAATTATTTGTAAATAAGTAATATTAAACAAATATATAATCAATTAACAAATTTTGTTAAGTAGAGGGACTCAATTGATACCAAATTGCAAGTAGAGGGATTAAATTGACAATTTTTATAGTAGAGGGACCAAATTGATCCTTAATTGTAGTAGAGGGATCTGTACGGTATTTTGACCAAATTTCTGCAGATTGTGCCGCATATATGGTTCCACCAAATATAATAATAATACCCATTTTGGGTTAACTTGGTCTATCGTTGGTGGGTGGATATATGGGCCCAGTTCGTTGACATAACAAATGAGATTAGCCCATTACTACAATTGGTCTCAAAATGCCTCAATATTAGCCCGTTTTGGTAACGATAAAAACTGGGTTCAGTACTCTATCTCAGGATTTGGGTCGAGGCATTTCAACAAAAATGACATGACATCAGTTAATTAATTAAACTAAAAATTCTAAAATGAATTGTGTTTTACGTTTTTAATCATCATAAAACACACTTAATCATAAATATAAAAATAGTAAATTATAAAAAAGGACAGCAGGAAAAGTAAGGGAGGAAATTCATTGAGGGCATTTTTAGTCACCCGAAAAGTGAGAAAAAAAAATCAAAAGGAATCACCACATTAATCCTCAATTTGGCTTTTAAGTAATTTCCATAGCTATTAAAAATAATATATAGTATATATATATTTTAAGTGGGCTGTAATCTCAAATAAGGGTCTGAACTTTCATAAAAATCTCAAATAAGGGCCCCAAAACACAATTTCAACAAATTAGAAGACACACTTACAAATTAGGTTCTCCTCAGATGAAAACCAATGCTTGTCATGCCTACACATCAATTTTGATAGAAAAATGGTGTTATTAAATTAATTAAAAATCAAAACATTTTAATCCAAATAAATTCAATAAACGTAGTATGATACAAGATTTTTCCGTGCTTTTTAATTTATATACATTTCACACACTAGTATTAGCTAATACCTTGCACAATATGTCATAATCTACTAAATATGTACTTTAATTTGTTGAAATTGTGTTTTGGAGCCCTTATTTGAGATTTTTATGATAGTTCAGGCCCTTATTTGAGCCTTTAATCTTTTAAGTGACCTATGCAATAATCACCCCAAGCAAAGGACAAAAAGTGGGAAGACGAATTTCTAAGAAACCAGTCCATAATTAAGATACAATTGTGATTCGACTGAATTCATATTTGTCAATGTGTGTATCATATGTTTCACCTCGAAGTTGTGCGGAAATGATGCAAATCAACAAAATAAAGTAACCAATCTTATTGAATTGGAAAATCTTTCATTCTTGCGAAGAGATCAAGGGAATTGGAAAATCTCATCACCTGCTGAAAAAAGTGTAAGGATAGCATTTAAATATCAAATGGTGGATACTTAATTAACTAAAAGAATCCCATAATAATATCCCACATGCTACTTTTCTTGGTCGGGATTTTTATATATATAGAACTTCTCACGTGTATCTCGTCAGATGCATGGTACTCCATACAATATATCAATAACATTACAATCGAAAAGCAAGGTAGTAACACTTAGAGGGACACTTAATTGTTTAGAATCATTTCTCACATACTCGCTAAAAGCAAAAGGTTGATATTCTTTTTGAGGGCTTTAAATAACTGGAAAGCAATAAAAGCACAATCAAATTTGCCAAGGGCTTATCCACATTTGGAACATGAATATTGGTGGTCAAATTAAGGGGGGCATCGAGTAGGGGCCTTGCGTCTTGGCCCCTAGAGCTCTTGAAACGTCTATATGGATGTGTATAAATAATATGATGACTAGCTAGTTTCCACTTTCGAGTCCCTTTTCAACTTTAGTTGTGTGTGTGGTTTAGACTTTAGAGATTTACCTCCAAACGTGTGTAATCCTGATCTTAATCATTATTAATACAAATTTTCTTAAAGATAATACATTCAAATCTCATTACAAATTTTATTTAGATTATAAATTTATATCATTAACATTTTTACTCTTTTGTAATGTCTTATACATATATCTCACCCTCCGCTCATTATATATCTTGGCTTCGTTGTTGTGAATGATGGATTATAGTACATGTGCACAATCATCAATTCATTCTTCCGTATTTTGCTAACTAAACCTTAATTTATTGTAATGCTTCCATGATAAAGTGTTCCACGTGTTACATAAATCACATGGACCCCTAAATGTTACTACTATACTATACTTCCAATATTAATTATGAACTCAACTATAAATACCAGAAGAAGCAAACATCAATTCCCACATCCCTACTAAAAAATCCCCAATCCAATCAATGGTGGAGTCTCCTTCTTGCCTTGTCGTTGCCATAACATGGCTAGCTTCTTTAGCCTTGCCCTTGTTCCTCTTAACAATTTTCTCTAGCCGGCATCGTCGAGCCCAATCACCAAATTTTCCACCAGGTCCCAAACCATGGCCCATTATTGGCAACCTCAACCTTATCGGTTCCCTCCCACACCAATCTCTTCACAAATTGTCCCAACAATACGGACCCTTAATGCAACTCAAGTTTGGTTCCTACCCTGTCGTAATTGCATCATCTGCAGACATGGCTAAGCAGTTTTTAAAGAAACATGACGAAATCTTTGCTTCCAGACCCCAAACTGCCGCCGGCAAGTACACTACTTACAATTACTGCAACATCACTTGGGCTCCTTACGGACCATATTGGCGCCAAGGCCGGAAAATTTACCTGAACCATTTATTCAGTTCGAAAAGACTCGAGTCGTTTGAGTACATCCGATTAGAGGAAATGGGTGCGTTTGTTTCTCGCCTTTTTGCATTATCAAGGAAACGGAAACCCATTGTTCTTAAAGAGCAACTCTCTCGTTTTACGCTCAGCATTATAAGCAGGATCGTGCTGGGAAAGAAGTATTTTCGTACTGATGATGATCATGAGTCCAATAATGATAGTTCAATTGTTAACCTCGAAGAGTTTCAAGAGATGCTTAACGAGTTGTTCTTGCTTAATGGGGTGTTAAATATTGGTGACTGGATACCCTGGCTAGCCTTTTTGGATTTGCAAGGGTACGTTAAACGAATGAAGGGTTTGAAGAAAAAACTTGACAGATTCCATCAGCATGTTTTTGATGAACATAAGAGGAAAAAGGAGGAATTGATGATGAATGATTTTGTGGCACAAGACATGGTGGATTTGCTTTTGCAGCTGGCTGATGATCCTGATATTGATGTCAAGCTCACTTATGACGGTGTCAGGGGTTTCACACAGGTATATTTTTGCTCTTTAATTCTTTAAAAAAGTTAAAGTAAAAAGAGTAAAAAGATGATTAGCCTAATTGGGTCCAAGATCAATATAGTGGAATGCCACGCACTAAACATCAAATTCCCCTTATATATATAATAGTTGGTACTTGGTATAGTATTATATATAGCATATCTAAGTCAATTGAGGTTGATTGAGTTGATAAGGTTTTGAACTTTACTTATAAGGTTTGGGGTTCGAGTCGTGCCAACAGTCCTCGTTGGTGGATGATCTGTAAGTACCACTGTAAGCCCTCTCTAAGGTTTATATGATACCCTAACCTGGATTTTGACAGCCTCCCCTCATCTAAACTTTCTTTGTACCAAGAAAAAAAAATATAGTATATCTAATAAACCAGTTGAATCACAATCAAATGAGGTAAAAAGTGTGCACAAGTTTTTCCTCATTTAGTAAAAGCTTTCATAGTTTTAGTCCAGTATGAATTTTAAATATTATCTTCCAACATTCTCTACGTCATGTCGGCAGATATGTACTACGTAGCTTGTGATAATATGATGGTGATTAATCCTAAATAACCATGGAATTATTATGATTTTTTGGTTTCAGGCATTTTTTTGTGTTTTAACTTGTATTGATTGATAAGTTTGATTGTTTAAACAATGGCGATTAGGACCTGATAGCTGGAGGGACAGATACCTCAGCAACAACAGTGGAATGGGCAATGTCTGAACTCATAAAAAATCCTCATGTAATAAAAAAGGCAACCGAAGAGTTAGACAGGGTGATTGGCAGAGAGAGATGGGTGGAAGAGCAAGACATCCCAAAACTTCCTTACATGGAAGCAATCATGAAAGAAACAATGAGGAAACACCCAGTTGCTGTATTGCTAGCACCACACTTAGCCATGGAAAATTGTAACATTTCTGGTTACGATATTCATAAAGGGACAAGAGTTTTCATAAATACTTGGAGCATGGGAAGAGACCCATTGCTGTGGGAAGAACCAGAGGAGTTTCGCCCTGAGAGGTTCCTTGATAAGAAAATTGATGTCAAGGGGCAAAATTTTGAGCTGTTGCCATTTGGTTCTGGGAGAAGGATGTGCCCTGGTTACACCCTTGGATTAAAGATGATTCAATCAAGTTTAGCAAATTTGTTACATGGGTTTAACTGGAAATTGCCTGACAATACTAAATTAGAAGATTTAAGCATGGATGAAGTCTATGGGTTGGCTACACCTAGAAAGTTTCCACTTGTTGCAGTTTTGGAGCCTCGTCTTCCTCTTCATCTTTATAATAAGATCTAAATTTCATAATTTCATGCTAGAATTGGTCTGCTAAATCTCTTTAGCTGTCTGATTCTGAAATATTAAGATGTATCATTTGTAATGGCAAAGCTAGTTGGACTTGAAATTCTCTATCATTTTGCAATTTATTCATGTCACAATCTAGTTGTCTAACATCATTATTCATTACACAGTTTACATGATTCAGGAAAAGAAGAAAAACAATAAGCCAACATCTTTGATTGTAACAACAGGTTCAAGAAACAGAGGAATCAAGTTAGAAATGCCGGTTTGGTTACTCATTTCCTTATTTCAGACAAAACATATTGAAAGGATAGTGTTAATAAGCTACTCCCATAGTTGCAGATATTATGTTGATGATTAAAGTTAAAATCTTGGTATATTTCACTATCATACTTGAATAGTTGAAACAGAAAGATGGGAGTCCAAAAAGTCAAGTCATGGTGCTCTAGGAGTCTACCTGCCATTATTTTGCCATTGGGTAGTAAGGAATTCGATGGCAAATCCTGAAAGAAAGATATTTATCCAGGGCCCTAATAGAAAGTTTTTAATTATTACAGTTGGTCACCAAATGGGAGACGCATTTACACCAATCTTATTGGCAGAAATTGACATTTCTTGCACGCTGGGGCTTGCTCTGTTTTTTTTAAGCCACTCGTGAGTATTTAAGGCATTGTTTTTGGTTGGCTTACTAAAACTTGAATAGCCAGTTCATAGGATCACTCTTTGCAGAAACAAAAATATTGCCAGTTGGTGAGGGAAGATTTGTAGATTGAAGTTCGTTTATTATTTCTCCAAATTTTTTCCCATTTTTGTCTCATATTCAATTAGAAAAAAGAAGAGAAATAAACTAAAAACAGGGGATTTGATGGTATATTTGGAGACAATGAATCATTTTCCCTCAATTATTGAAGGAAGGCTATATCATGCATAGGGGTTTTGAATTAGAAAAATAATACATGTAGTTTAGTGGGATTTGATCCTTAATAGTAGTATATATCCGCGTTGTTTCAATGCTTAGCTGTATTTGACAATTTTCAATATATTTGCCTTTTTTTGATTAACATTATTAGGTTGGTGTTGAGCCATTTTTGAACTAGTCTAGTCTTTTTGCTTGATAAACAAATAACCTTAGGATCGGTTTGGCCCAGCTTATTTAACAGCTTATCTACTGAAAAAAAGCTTAAGCTGAGCCAAACGGAAAATCTAGAAGTGCTTTCCAATTGTTTTTGAACTAAAAGTCAGAAGTTCTAAATTGAAATTTTTTCCAAAAACAATTTTTCAGAAGAGTTTTAAGTTAGACCAAATGGGCGCTTAGCCCCGTGTACCCAAGATACGATTCACACGAAAAAAAATTCTTGTATTTTGAAAGAATCAATTGAAGTAAACAAAGCTTTGCTCTCAAGAAAAAAAAGAAACTCAACACTCTTTCAACATTTGCCAGAATGTCAAATCCAAGACAAATACTATATATCTAAATTTAATGCCTATTTACAGTATGATGATTTACAGTTGTAGTAGTGACTAGTCTATTACCCTCTCTATTATGCTCCCCTAGCTTTATGATGTAAAGGAGAATTCAACCCATTTCTAAGATTCTGCTTTAGAGTCTCACTTTCGGAGTGAACTGGAGACATCCTTGGGGATCTGTTGTTGTGATGATTATTTCTATGGCTTTGATGATGAATTTTGTGGTTTCTATGGTGATGATGATGGCCGCCATTTTCTTTCTTTAACTCCTTTTTAGGATCAGATTCCTTATTATTAGTGTCCTTGTCATCCTTTGGTGGCGAATTACCACTTTCGGCCGGAACCGTGTAAACAAAGGGACCAATTGGGACATCTTCAGCATCTTGAAGTGGTTCCAAAATCTTAATCACATCACACATTTTTGGCCTTTGCTTTGGGCGGTGGCTAAGGCATTGATAAGCCAATGCCGCCGCCTTTCGTGCCCCGGATTCTGAGTATTGGCCTTCTAATCTAGGATCCATTATCCGACCAAGTTTCCTAGGATCATTCAACATTGGCCTTGCCCATTCTGCTAAATTCTGTTCCCTTTGGGAACGACTTTTGTCTAATGATCTTCTTCCTGTTAATAGCTCAAGAAGTACAACCCCAAAGCTATATACATCACTCATTGCCGTCAAATGACCTAAAAAAACACAAAAGTTAAAATTTGATCAATTTTCTCACCAAAATTAATTACCCAAATTATGTATATGAATCAGAAAAATGGGGTTTTTTTTACCTGTCATGATGTATTCAGGAGCAGCATAGCCTTGTGTTCCCATTACCCTAGTGGAGACATGGGTGTCATCTCCTTCCGGGCCATCTTTTGCCAGACCAAAATCTGAAAGCTTGGCAGTGTAATCCTGGTAAACCAAAAAAAAAAAATGTTTGAAAAGGTAAACATTAGTAATTAACCCAAGAAAATTCATGTTTTTACAACTCCAAAAGAACAATTTTATGCGGTAGGTAAGAATTAAAATCAAATATATACTTTACTTACCGAGTCTAACAAAATGTTTGAAGCTTTAAAATCTCTGTAAATGACTGGTTTCTCTGCTCCATGAAGGAAGGCTAGACCCTTGGCAGCGCCAAAAGCAATTTTCATTCTCGTTGCCCATGGAAGAGACACTGAATACCCTGCAAAACAAGGAAAATGACATTAATTCTTTGTCTGATTTTTTTTTTTTTCAAAACAGAATGGTAATTAAGTTTATGTATTAAATTAAACATACTTCTGAATAACTGATTCTCCAAGCTTCCTCTAGGCATATATTCATAAACAAGTAGCCTATGTTCTTCCTCACAACAATATCCTATCAGCTTGACAAGATGGGGATGTCTCAATTGAGCAAGAAACACAACTTCAGTCTGTAATTTCAGAAACCAAAAAAAAAAAAATACATTTTTTAACCCATAAATCAAACAGAACAATCAATGAATGAGTAAATTTTGATTGAAAAATGAAAACACTCACCAGCCACTCTCTATGTCCTTGAAGACCTTCTAAATCCAGGAGTTTAACAGCAACAGGTTGAGCTTTTAATCCAGGTCTAAGCTTGTCATCAATGAACCCTTTATGAACAGGTCCAAACCCACCTTCACCAAGAAAATTAGACGACGAAAAGCTCTGTGTTATTACCCTTAACTCCGCAAGAGTAAAAACATGAAGATTTGAACCAGCAAGCGAAGTTGAAAGATCCTCAGAAAGCATTGAACTAGGGTAACTTAAGTCTAACATTGCAAGCCTGGTAAATGAATTCTGTTTTGAAACTTCCTTCTTGGGTTTGGATTCTGCTGCAGGTTTCTCAAAACAGCTTGGTATGATAGATCTCCAAGTAATCTTCATCACTGTCATCTTGTAATAAAATCTTGTACTAGTATATTATTCAACAAATTCAGAATCTTCAACCCCAAAAAAAATAGATGATCATCCGAGGAAGGCAAAAGCCAAAAGGGTTTTTATTAGGTAATGATTTGAAAGAAGAAAGAGAGATATTAGAAAAGATGGTGAAGAATGAGAAATGGGTTGGCAGGGAAAGGACGAAGGAGGGCTATAAAAAGAGTGGAAGAAAAAAAATTAAAATACCAAAATCAAACTGTTTGTAAATTTCAACACTCTTTGATTATTTCTTCATAATATTATTCTCTATATAAGATATATTGGGAATTCTTCCACGGTTTCCATATCCTTCTTTTGATTTCTCTAATTTAATTTATAAGATTGTAGACATTATTATTATTATTATTATTATTATAATGGGTAAATATTGAGTCTAATTAGTCCACAAAAGTTGGTTTCAAGACAAAATGACGCGGCTGCCCCGCCTTGACTTTCTTCCATTATAGTGTTCCAAAAAAACAAAAAGAAAGAGTATAGGGAAAAATAAATCTTTGTTTTTTGGCCTTTGGAAGGTTCCGTATGAAAGCACATTCGATCATTCAAAGGCATCTTTAGTTTCATCCAGCTATATATCGCAAAAGCTACTTGTATTTCCAAAATTGACTGCCTGGGTCCTAGGCTGCGTAACATTGATAATTACAGTCATAAATTTCACCCCCCCAAAAAAAAAATACTCTCATCAAATAAAAGTGTGGGTTTATTTTTATCTAATTCTCTTAAATAAAATCTTATACAAATTTGGGCAAAGAGAGGCCCCTTATATCATCCATGAAAATATTAAAAATAGAGTTTGGGAGACAATCGAAAAGGAGGAAATGATCCTCAGAAATTCTTCCCAAACTAGCTAAACCATCAGCAAGTCTATTGGCCTCTCGGAAGCAATGAGATAACTTCACTCTATGGAATTGCCTCATCAGGTTCCTGCAATCCACAATCAAATTACCCAGAGGGTGCAGGTCAGCGTTAGCATTCAAAATAAGTTGCAAAGCCACCTTGACATCAATATTAACTTCCAACATAGTTATTCCTTTATCCACAGCAAGTTTAAGGCCATCCTTTAAGCCCCATAGCTCTGCTTGATGGCTCCTTATTTGAAATTTGGAATTTGACATGCAGTACTTGATTTCGAATTAATCAGAAAATTAATGGATTTACATCAAAAATTATTCTAAGAAACTAAAAAAATGGGTAATTAGTCACGCCAACAACAGCTATTACACACTAAAATCAGCAGTCAGAGGGAAACTTTTTCATCAATTTGAAATTTGGATTCTTTTAAGACTTCGTAAGAACAATGAATAAACAACTAAAAGTTGGTATGCCTGCACTATTTTTCAGCTCTATATCTTCTAGAAGACTTACTTCCAACAATAAACTTGTACGATATACTCCTATATTAATATTATCTTTGTTTAGATGGGTGACATGATGAAAAAAATTTGTATGCATGACGATTTAACAAAACAGAAGGATCATCACAACCGCGTAAACTGCAGACTTTTCCCCATTTTCTCTAGATTGGATGGTCATGATTTTTCCATGCAATTGACCTTTGTATTTATCATCATATACATAAAGTGGGTCCAAAAATGCTGGTTGGTAAGCTTATAATGCATAATCTTACTAACTTTTGTTTAATTTTATAATTTTGTCCTTCTATCCAAACCCCCCACAATATTTTAAATCGAGGCTGCCAAAATGTAAGTGGCAGTGGCACTGTCACAATATTATTCATGAAACTATTTTTTGGCCAAGTAAAAAAAAAAAATCAATCTTAGATATAATATCTTGGACAATTGTTGCAACTTTAATATATATATATTTTTTTGTTTTTTAGCTAGCCATATAAATTTTAAACTTATGCATGTGATTAAGATGTAGGTGAGACCCTGAGAGGGACCATGCTTGAGAAAAAAGCAAATTAAGGGAAGGAAAAAAGAAGAAGATGTCGCAATCCCTTTATCCAGGAAAATGAAGGGGTAAATTTGTCAAAGAGGGAGTAGGTATATGATTTGAGATTTGAGAGAATAATTCGTAATGTCGTCACCTTAAGAAAGTCAATGGGTAATATTGTCATTTCGAGTAGAAAATTACGACCGCGTTTTGCATGAATAAAGTCATTTTGGACTAGATCATCCATGTTGAAGAATTTTTTTTTTGGCAACAAGATCCATGTTGAAGAAATTAAAAGTAAAATTTATTTAAAAAATAAATAATCCATTTTAGTAGTATTTGAATTTGCATAACATTGCATGGGTATTTGGTTGCTTTGCTGATTTTTCCTTTTTCTTTGTTTCTTCAACTAACCCCAAAACAACTTGATATAAAGATTAAAGACTACATCTTTTGAATTGTGTGTGTTATAATAAAAAAAATGTTGTTGACATTTTACACGAATGAAAAACTCAGAAATTTGTCGAATATAATATATGTCAGTACTAGCTATAGTACAATTGTAGAAAGGTAAATGGATTAATTAGAAAAAAAAGTAAATGTTAATTAATGGAGCAAATTGATTTTTGGATAATTCTTTTTGACCCTTCAATTTGTCTCTCCAACTTGACCCTCCTAATAATTAAGGAAATAAATTAAATTCAGGTTTAGCCCCCTAATAATCAAGGTAAAAAATTAAATCCAGGTTTAGCCCCTAGTTATAAATATGGAGAGTTTGAGGGTAAATCCCTTGATTTTAGACTATTATTAAATAGAGTTTTAGAAATTATGGTAAGTTTTTTGATGATAGGTCAGGAGTGACAAATTAGAGGGACAAGTTGGAGGGTCATGTAGCAATACTTTTGATTTTTTGTACTAGTAATTATTAGCGGTAAAAATTTAGAAATTGCAATTTTAACAGTTATACTTTAAGTCAAGAAATTAGGATGAACAAATCAATCAAACTACAACTACTTCACCTCCTTTTTCATGGAATTTCACCGAACAAATCAAACACTAATAAAATTTTGAAAAACATAATGGGAAAAAAATATAGCTTGTATAACCAACATTGACTCTTCAAATATAGCTAGGTTTTTCTTGTATTCGAAGGATTGATTAATTTGTCATAATTAGTCATTGAATTATCATAATCTAAAGTACAAAGACATAGATATTAAACTAATTACATTATAATTAGTAGGTTTTTGGGCAATTTGCAAGGAGTAGTAATCTGGACATGGAATGCCAAAGTCTTTAGGTTTAGTACGAAATATGAGTCGGATGGTTGACATTTTGTGATGGAATCTTCGTATTATCTTAGTTTAATTATCGGACTATGCCGGTAAAACTTGTCCGACTTATTTCTTTATTAGACACGTTAGATTCCCTTATCAATAGTAGTAATACATGATTAAATGGGAAAATGAAATTTCATTATCTGCACGTGACTATATAATACAAACTTTTTTTTTTTCAGTTGAACAACCAAAGACTATGTATCTAAGTAAGATTTTACTTCTTTATAGTGTTTCAATTACCTAAACAAAGCCAAACAAAACAATAACAAAGAAAAGGGTTGTTTAGGATTTTTGGAAAAAATGTGGAAAATGGCTGTATTAAAATAAAGAACAAGTGTGAAATTTGATTGGGGTTTTAAGAAATTAAAGATTCAAAGACTCGAGAAGTAAAATCTTACTTATTTCAAAATAAAGTTTCGTTCCAAATAAAAAAAAAACTTTATTCAATTAAGGACGTTACTAATTAAGATACGATTTTGACATGAAATTTAGTCCCAAATAAGATTCTTATTTATTTTATGGGTAGATATGGATTTCTAAATATTGATTATGGTAGGGTTTTAGAATGAATATATGATTATATGTGTTATTTTAGCCTTGATTGCGTGGTAACTACCACGGATTCAAGTTTATAAAATCTTCACTTGAAAAGAGAAAAAGTACAGAGAAAAGGGTTGTTTGGGATATTTGGAAGAAATGTGGAAAAGGGGTGATATTAAAAAAGAAAAGAAAAGAAAGAACAAGTGTGAAATTTGATTGGGGTTTTAAGAAATTGAAGATGTTATTTATGTAGGCACGTTGTAGGGATTGAATTAAATTTAAAGAGACGAGTTAGAAAACAATTAAGAGAAGGAGAAAAATATGAAAAAACCAGCGGAGAGAGGGAGAGAGTGTGGGGAAGGGAAGGAAGATCCATGCCATTTCGCCATTTCCCATTCCTAGCTAGCTACGAGTCAAAGTCAAAACGTTTTAATGGCTTCTTCGTTTTTATATTTTTGGCTGACTCAGAAAAATATTATGCTTATTATATATGTGAGAGTGAGTGGAAAGTCTGGGTTATAGTTTCTGGAATCCTTTTCCTAATCCTTTCAAGGCCCCATGAAGTGTTTGGCTTTGTCGTCGTCTTGAGTCTGAAACGCGTTCGTGCAGTTTTTACGAAAATGATTTAACAAAAGAATGGCAATGCCGCGTTCGTGCAGCGATTGCGGACCCTATTTGCCAGCTAGCAAACCGTATTGCTGCTTTTCCCGTCAGCTCTTGCTGCGGAGCACGTGTTTAGCCATCTATAAACAAAGAGAAAGAGGTTTATATTTTATGTGAAAAAAAAGGGCTGATTTCTTTGGGCTAGGAATGGATAGCCCACTTCAATTTTGGATCCTCCAATGGCTGCCAAGACCCAAGATATACGCTGCATATAATTATTCATACCCGACCCTTCTAAGATTTTGGCTGGCCATAAGCCCGTAACACTATCTGCCTTTGGGCTTGGGCAGCTGTTGTGTGTTTCATGTATACTATATGTATCTTTATCTGTTTTTTTTTTTGAGTACAAAAACGCCGACTAACGTCAGCTAAGATCCACGAACAACAATACTATTGGCGTTTTGTTCCAAGAGTGGCCTTAAATCCAATGGAGGATCTAGAAGAATCGTGCAACCAAAAGGAGAAACTTGACCCATGTTGGTCAGGAAATCTGCACATCGGTTGCCTTCACAATAGATATGTCTAACTTCTTGAATCCAATCCCCTCTAAGCGCCAAAGCTTCTTGAACCAGTGTTGAATTTTGATAAGTAGCTTCAATGCCATGCTCCAAGAACTTCACTACCATATTAGCATCTAATTGAACAATTACATTAGAATAAGGTGCATCCTTGGATGCATTGTTTTCTTTATTAACAAGATTCAAACTCAGAAAATAATTTAAAAAATAATCCCCTTGTCCCGCCAATCTTACCTTCCCCCTTTCCCTCCTGGTGAAATTGGTGTAATTAATGTTAACGTTATACATAGATAAAGACAAAATGGGACCTATCAATTTATTACCATTAAACATGTGATAGACACATCAGAATGGAAATTTGCTGGAGTGACATTAGGTAGGACGGCCAGGAGTACTCTAATTTAAAATGAACTAATACCACTATTTGAACTAATCAATAATAATTGGTGGCAACTTATATGTTAACTTAAGATTTATTCATATTTTATGATGAAGACTTTATTATTATATAAAATCAAACTTACATTTGAAACGCATCTGATATTAGACAATCTTGTCCATTTTTACCAAGGAAAAAATGGTTTCATGGGCCCATTTTTTTTGATAATATTCTCCAAATCCAGAAATTACCATACATTTTGGAATCTGGAGGAATCAAAAACGGGTGATCGTGCAATTTGCAAGTGGACTATAAGTGACTTGGCTTGGTTTATTTCTTTTGCCCAACTAAATCAATCCAGATGGATAGTTATTAGTTGCCTTGCTTGTTGATATTGACATAAAAATATCTTCTGTTTCAATATTTTGTCATGGGGGCCCTGAACTTCTTGTCCATATATTTCTCTTTCCGCCCCATCTTTGTTATCTTCTGAATGAATAATGCGTCCAAGCAAGAAACTATTTTTTATGGTTTTGATTTTCTTCTATGATATTGATATATATGCTGCCTGGTACTGTTTAGTGTTTACCAATTATAAAAAGATTTTTTTTTGTCAATTTCATTCATTAATATGATCAATCAATAATGGACTCGTTTGGCAGGTGAGATATTTATTATGTGCATATATTGAAATTTTACTTCTAACAAATTCTTTTGCATTGAATGAAAGGAGTCTGGTTGTTTTAAAAAAAGTATAGAATCAAATTTTATAAATATAAAAAATATGTGGAGGAAGAGTTTCTATTTATCTAAGATTTGTTACGAGAACCGACATATGGTTGATTCAAGTGATTCGATACTTGTTTTCCTTAAAAAAGATATTTAGTCTGAGTCTTGTGAAATGAGAAAGCCACTATTAGGGGAGATTTATCTCGTAATGAACCAACCTGACTCGAATAAGATTAATTATCAGATATCAAAAACAAAATTTCACTTCTATGCAAATTATTTTCTAAAATTAAAAAGGAAAAAAAAGAAAAGAAAGGAGACTCCATTTTTCTTGGAGTAATGGAAGAGATGGTGAAGGGGAGATGGGCAGAGGGGCTATCATTTTCTTCAACTACAAAACAACAAAACAATAAAGAGGATGAAGACAGAAAAGGTGAAATATCAAGTTGTTATTATCATCGCTCCGATTGTGTTTGTATAGTCTACCACTCTACTCGACTCCTTTTCACATTTCCTTTTGGTAGTTCATGAGTTCATTTGGGGCAGTATGGAGTCGAATTGAAGTTTCTGGGTTATGTCTTTTTTCATTGCTTTTTTCTCCTTTAATTAGTTCAAAGTTACTATTATGATTAAGATCCTAATCACCACGTGCTTTCCTTTGCAAATTGAAAATAAAGAAATAAAATGCCTTCCATGTGACATACATATTTTTAGTACTCCCTCCGTCCCATATTATCTGTCCCTTTTGGGTCAAACCAATCATACAGACCTTTGATTACAAAAAATATACATACAATCAGATTTTCAAAAAATATGTTTTGAAAAGTTTAAGACCTAACTTAATTAAAACATAAATTTTTAAAATTTATTTTCATATAAATTTTTTATAATTAAAGATCAAAGTTAAGAAACTTTGACCCAAAAGGGACAGATAATATGGGACTGAGGGAGTATTCTTTAAGAATTAGGTACTGTTAAATAATCCTCCAAATATCAAAAAAATTATTAATTTATAATCACAGTCACTATTGTTTATATATGGTTACATTATATATAATCAATACTTATTCAATAATTGATACCTTTACATTAGACTTAGCACCACCATTCCCTCATAACCATACGCAGGCTGTGATTAGTAGAGCGGTAAAGTAGCGATGCGATTGACACTGTTTAGCAACTGTACAAATAAGATTATACTGTACAGATCAGATTATTAGAGCAGCGATTGAAACGGAGTTTACACTTAAGCTCCGTTTGGACCCAAAACGATGGTGAAACGGTTACAAATACACGACCGTAATACCTCACTTACAACCTGAATTTTGATTGAATGAAATATATTTAATGAGTTTCTTAAGTTATGAATAGAGAAAATTAACATAGACCAAACTCCGATATCACTCGACTCCGAACTTAGTCGGATTCCAACTCCAAGTTAAAACTTAAAAAGGAAATGTAACGATTTGTTGGATGAAAATATATACTAATGGTATGGAAGAAGTATAAAAAAGGAAAGCCGTAAAGTTTTGATAAAAGTGGACGTAAGGAAATACGTCAGGTGAAGTATAATTTCAACAGTGGAAGTAGATGTGGTATCTTTAGCTGTTAGATAGATATCAAAATTCGATGACATCAAAATTTCCTAAAAATTGGGTGATTGGGTCAGAGAAATTTATTTATTTGCCCCATTCGGCCAATCGTATAATTATCCTGAATAATAAATTAAAAATAAAATAAAATAAATTATTCCCATTTCCAAGTCACCAATTAGCCTACTAGCACTTCCCTTCCTGCTTTAAAATTCTACTCCATCTCCCAAAAACACAGAAACAAACATAATCATGGCTCGGTTAACGTTGGTGTCCTCCATCATCCTCCTGCTATGTTGCGCCGCCGCCGCCGCATCAACCTTCGAGGACTCCAACCCAATTCGGATGGTTCCCGACGGCCTCCGTGAGTTCCAGTCCTCTTTTCTCAGCGTCCTCGGCGAAACTCGTCACGCTCTTTCCTTCGCTCGTTTTGCTTACAAGTAACCGATCATTCTGATCATCGCATACTTTTATAATATATATCTTACAAGAACAAAAAAGAGTGAATATTTACATGATTTTTGTTTTGGGTTTTTTTGGTTAGGCATGGGAAGAAGTACGAGACTGTGGAAGAGATGAAGCTGAGGTTCTCGATATTCAAAGAAAATTTGGATTTAATCAGATCCACTAACAAGAAGAAATTGTCTTACCGTCTTGGTGTTAACGGTACCAACTTTTGCCTTTTTCTTTTTTAATTGAAATTGTTTGAAGCTTTTGACTTTTTGTTACTACTGTTTATCGGCGGTCTGCTGATGAATCTGATCATCTATCTGATTCCGATACTTGACTGAACTTTGTTACTTACTGAATCAGTTGACTTTCTTAACTATGATCTGGGTTGGTTTAGTTCATTTTAATTCCACTATGTTTGGGGAAGTCAATTCTAGTCTGACAAGGGTGACACGTTAGCTTCAGAGAACTGAACTTACTTTGACTCGATCGGATTAGCAGTAATGATCTTGATTATTGCCTGTTGCCCTGATCTTGTAATGAATTGATTTCTTGTTTTCTTTGATTTTGTTGTTGATTTTGGTTTTATTGATTGAACGATGCAGAGTTTGCTGATTTGACCTGGCAAGAGTTCCAAAAACACAGGTTGGGAGCTGCTCAAAACTGCTCTGCTACATTAAAGGGCAACCACAAGCTAACAGATGCCGTCCTTCCTGATACGGTACTTTTACTGATAAAAATGAAAATTAAGGATTTTTATCAATGTTTTAAACTAAAATTGAGTTTCAATGGAAGTAAAACTTCAGGCTTGGCTTAATGACTAATGAGTAAATCTTCTGCCAAATGATGTCAACAGAAAGACTGGAGGGAAGCAGGCATCGTCAGCCCAGTCAAAAACCAGGGCTCCTGCGGATCTTGCTGGACATTCAGGTTTTTTTCTGAAACGATTAAATTCTGTTTGCAGAGCCAATAAGCTTAGCTTGTAGAATTTTGTAAGTTGTGACATTATATATATTGACATATTTCAGTACCACTGGAGCTCTTGAGGCAGCTTACCATCAGGCATTTGGGAAGGGAATCTCTCTTTCTGAGCAGCAACTTGTGGACTGCGCTGGAGCTTTTAATAACTTCGGTTGCAACGGCGGGTTGCCATCCCAAGCCTTTGAATATATTAAGTACAACGGTGGTCTTGATACAGAGGAGGCATATCCTTACACAGGCAAAAATGGTGTATGCAAATTCTCATCTGAAAATGTCGGTGTCAAAGTCTTTGACTCCATTAACATTACCTTGGTAAGTTCAAACACCATCTTCCTTGTGCTATTTTAGTTTATCACCTATTGTTGGTTGTTTTTCTGTGATCTAAATGAAAACATTTCCATTTACACATGATTGACCGTTCTAATTTGAAACTCTAGCTATTCCATTGGATCTCTATCGAATGTCTTGTGTTATGAGATGTATAAGTTGCATATGTTTCATGTTTGGGTATTTCCTAATCTGTGACACCATCAAACACAGGGTGCTGAAGATGAATTAAAGCATGCAGTTGGTTTGGTTCGACCAGTTAGTGTGGCTTTTGAAGTCGTCAATAGTTTCCGTTTGTACAAGGATGGGGTTTACACCAGTGACACATGTGGCAGCACTCCCATGGTAACTAATTCCGATATGATGGCGATTCTTCTGTCATGTGCACATCCGTAGCGCCTTTTTATGACAAATTGATGTTTTTCTTGCTAACTATGGACTTAATGTCGCAGGATGTCAACCACGCTGTTCTTGCAGTTGGGTACGGAGTTGAAAACGGCGTTCCATATTGGCTGATTAAGAATTCATGGGGAGCAGACTGGGGACTTAGCGGCTACTTCAAGATGGAGTTGGGGAAAAACATGTGTGGTAAGTCTATTTTCCTATGTCCAATGATTCATATGTTTCAAGACAACCTAAGACCGTGATTTGATCACAACAATATAGTGATCCTGAACTGTGATGAAAAAAAGCTAAGAAATTCTGATTGGTTTTACTGATATGTATCTCCAATCTGATTGCAGGTGTTGCCACATGTGCATCGTACCCTGTTGTTGCTTGATCTTATTGAAGAAGTTTACGGCTTAGGGTCCAGCGCCTTGTGTAATACGAGCCGTGTTTTATGGTTTACTACGAAATGTTGTAGTTGTCGATTTCAGAGGTGAGGGAGGGGTCATGGTGTAGTTAAAAAGGTTCTCGCTTGATGTACAATAAGATTACGAGAGAGGCAGAAGACATTTATGATGCAAATGTGTTGTACACAACAACAGACTTTTATGTAAATTTTATCTATGAATGCTTGTTGTGTAATATACTTGCCAAACATTCCAAGTCAAATTCCAATTTGAGTATACTCAAACGATAAGTGGTCTCTTTACTAGCGAGAATATAAAATTCACGTTTAATCCACCGGAAAACACATTCTTTGGAAGGTTAACCTTTCAAACTACCGACTACCGGTCTGAAAGAGATTCATCTCAGGCCATTAAGACAAGAAAGATGTCCATTAATCCTTGATAAGCCCAAACCTGCTTCTTTTGGTGTTCCTCCAAGATTTTTTTTATTTTTTCCCCAAATTTTAAGTGTCAAACCATTCATATCGTATATATGTATACGTACGTCATAACTTTGCTTCTACAAACACGATACTTCAGGCTTTGCTTTATTATGCCTTTTAGGGTCAATTCAAAACAAGCTTCTGCTTCTTTTGTCAGAATTCAAAGACAACCTAACATCAGTAATTGCAGCAACTTCTCAGAAAGAACATATGTCACTTAATTTTAATAGTACCATTCATTCCGGCCAAAGTAAATCTCAGCAGTTTCCTTCGATGTGATGTCGGGGTGGTATATGTCTGTATTCCTTAGTCAAGCTTCATAGGCAGAGAAATCTAATTATAGTACAGTTGGGACAGAAAATCCTTGAAGACAGAAATTGTAGCATAAGCCAATACTTTGGCACAATGTATCATTTGATACCCCTCTTTCTTTATTGAATATCAGCACGTCCGAGAGCATTGCCTAAAATCAGAAGTATGAAAATTACATTCATTTCTGAACATTTCCAAAAATCTATACAGGCTATATATTTCATGGAAGATGTAGAAATGCAAGAGACTAATAATCAAATATTAGTGCCTCAGAGGAAGTAGAGAAAGCATGAAATCAATCTAAATCTAATTTCTTTTCTTTTCCTGAGCATTTCTTAGTTTTCCATCGTTGTATTTGGAGATCTCATTGTACATTGAGCACCGTCTGGAAGTGTAAGACAACTAGCGAATCCCCATGGTACAGTATTCCACTGGTCAGCATCATGCCAGTTATCTGTAGCATCATCCAGCATTTAAAGCCAAACATCCCACTGGTTAACAAAGTCAGATTAAAGATGTAGCATAGCAGCCTTCAATCTCTTATAGTATCCTCATATGGGGTGTAAGAAGGAACTACAGAATACCATTCACGATTCATTTTCAGATATCCTGCAGGATCATAAAAATAGGAAAGATGAGTTAGAATAAACAAAGCAACTTGAGATCAATCTTTCATGTCTTCCAAATAAGGTTTAATAACAGATGCTGCTTTAATTGCGACAGTGACTCAAAGTGATTCACATCCATAAGTGCTTTAATACTTAAAGCTGTTTATGTACAAACTTGATCATCTTCTTACTTCTACATATATATATACACATATATAGCATCATTTGTTCAGGCAAACGAAGGAGAACATTGTTTTTTCAAGCAAAATACAGAGACCAACCAAAGCAACTGTGTAGGGAGAAACAGAAAAGACGTGATTTTATAGAGATCCTATTGACCCAGTATCAATTAAAAAGTATGTTAAATTGCATGATTGAAGTTTGTGACCTGAATAAAATAAAACAACAACAAAGTACTCACAGAGGGCAAGCTTATTTGTGCTGCACGCTGGATATGCTTAGTTTGATACTCGAGCCATGATGAGAAGCCTTCTAAATATTTTTGAAGACACCTAGTTCAATGATGGGGAACTTTTCTCTTAAGCAGCCACAGGCACACCACTATTTATCTGCAAAGGAGCATTGTTCTCCAAGGATGATGAACTAGCCAAGTTCATATCCACTGATGACCATTTTTTAATGCGGTAGGCTTCATTAGGCATCCCAGCCTTCAAAAGACAAGATAACAAAGTACGTACAGTGATGTCGTCTGGGGTACAACCAATTGCTAACATTTTATTGAAAATGCTAATTGCTTCAAACATTCTTCCTTTCATACAGTGCCCAATAATGAGAATCGTAAATGTCACTTTATCAGGATGGCATTTCTTTAACTCCATCTCTTCTACTATCAGATTGGCCTCATCCAAATTTCCAGCCTTGCAAAACCCATCAATCACAGGGTTGTAGATAAATGGTTTGGGGACAATATTCATACAGTGCAACTCTCTTAAAAAACCACGAGCCTCATGTAGTCTATTTTCCTTGCATAGAGCATTAATAGTAATAGCAAAGGTATATACATTTGGAGATATGTGTCTCCTTTTCATAGTATTCCAAAGCTGTAAACACTGGTCCACAGCCCCCATTCGACAGTACCCATCAATCAAGGAAGTGAAGGTAACAACATCAGCAGCACAACCAAAAGAAGCCATCTTCTCATACATGGATTTAGCGGAAACCATATCACCAACCTTGCCAAAGCCATCAATCAGAATATTAAAAGTGACAACAGTAGGCAAAGTTCCTGAACTAAGCATCTGACTGAAAAGAGCAGATGCCCCCGTCATCTTACCCAACTTGCAGTAACCAGATATAACTGATGTATAAGTCACAACAGTCGGTGGACAATCAGACTTTGATTGAACTTTTTTCAATAATTTGTGCCCTCTATCTACTTCATTAGCCCAACATAACCCTTTTATAATGGTGTTATATGTAATAATATCGGGAACACAATCAAAACTCCCCATATCATTCAAAAACACAGAAGCCTGATCCACATTCCCTACTGTACACAGACCTCGAATCAGAATATTAAATGTGCAGGTATCTGGATAAAAGTTTGATCCTAAATTCTCTTTATATAAGCTAACTGCCTCTTCCATTTTCTTTTGCTTAACCATCATATCCAACAAGTTGTTCAATGCAAAACTACTGACAACCACCTCATCAGACTTAACCTCAGCAAGCAACTTTCTTGCCATACCAAACTCACCAGCCCTTCCAAAAGATGAAATCATAAATCCTAACATAGTACTATCAAGCAAATGCCCATCACTCTTCATATAATCAAAAACTAATTTAGCCGAGTCAAGTAAACCCATATGACAAAATGATCTCATAAGCAAATTATAAGTCAAAATGGAATGAGCAATATCAAAATTCACCCTACTGAACTCGAAAAACTTCAAACCCAATGCTGGATTGTTCAACCATTTAACAGATTCAAATTCGATAAAAGGAGTCAAATTTTTGCTCAGATAACCCAAACAACAATCATCCAAAGGTTGTGAATAAACGAAGAGAGTGCAGACAACCTTAACAAACCAAGCCTCGTGCTTTTGGATTGCATTCAACTCAATGTTGCCTTGCGGATGAGATCCTCCATGAAATTGAGCATGAAAATGTGGAATGAAGACCTTCGAGGCGGCTCGAGCCCTCGAGGCACAAGTTGTAAATGAAAACAAGGTCATCTGTAACCACAACCCATTTCTAGGCCTAATCAAATTGACGAAATCCTCCGCTTGAAAATGAGAAAACTTTCCAATGGGCACTCCAGATTCAAAGTTGGGTCTCTGATGAAAATTTCCACTCTTCATGGAGGTGGCGAGAAATCCAATTGATTGAATACAAAACTAACCCGCCATTGATCATTACTGAGCATTGGGGTGATTGAAACTGAGAACCAAAAATGGATTGTGAAAGAAATCTGATGAGAAATCAACGGAAAGAAAAAGAGTTAAAAGCTGTTTGAATGGAAACGAAAAAGCTGGATGCCTGCAATGGAATGGCAACAGCACTAGGGTTTCCGGTGTGTCATTTTGGAACTATTGGATTTTGTTTCGGGCGATGATGGGTCACCGCGCTGTCAAGAAATCAAATCTAACAATTGGACTGGCGAAATAAGACAAATGGATCATGTTCTTGGGCTTTATCTTCTTAAATTCAACCCTTTAAGGCCCAATTTTCCATACTTAATGGGCTCAGAAATGGGCTGATTTGGTTTTTTTTTTTTTTTTTTTTAAAAAAAGCGAGGAGCCGAGCAAGAACGTTCGTTGCAGCAATGGGAATTAATTGACCCCAAGAAGAAGAAAATTAAATGAAATCTGTATCAATCCAACTTTGTTCACTGAAACAGAGTAATTAGAAAAGGCTGAGCTTTTTTTTTTTTTTAATCTGAATTTTGAGAGCCGAGAGAGAGGAAGTTGGAAGATGTCTACTGAGAGGCACGCTTCTTCCAACCCCGCATCTCCACAAGAAAACGCTATGTAAGTTTTCAATCCTTCATCTTCCGTTTTAATTCCAGAACTTCATTTAATTGCATTTTTCTTCATAGGTTTCTGTTTTTTCTTTTCTTCGTTTTGTTCGAAATTCTGATACTCGAAGAATTTTACTGAATCATTTCTTAACAATCACTTCCTTGGATTTCACTGTATACAATTATCAATGATTACGCTTTTTAATGTTTTATTTAGAAATGTCAGTAGCAGTTTTGTTTTCTATAGTTTTCTGCGGCGATCAATTTTCGTTAATTCAAATGTGATCTGAGACTAATTTTTAGTTTAAATGAGTGATGAAAATATCCAAATTTTGTGCCATTTGTAGGTTTCTTGATATACTGCATGAAGCGCCGTTATTTGGTCATCGGAAACCGAGGAGTATCGTCGGCGGTGTTCTTTATTGTATCATACTGGCAAGTTGAAGTACATTGCTAGTTTTTAGACTTTCTTCAAATGTGTGATCAGACAAACTCTGATAGCTTTTCAAATTTTTAGGCAGGTTATGCTACTTTGGCTGCAGCAGCTCCTTGGATTTTTAAGCCTATAGAGAAGTTTGTCTTACCATTGCTTTGCAGTTGCGATGTTATTCTTTTAATAGTCACAGGTATCTTGCTTGGTCTTATCTTGTTTTGTTTGAGGCCCTTGCTTAGTCTCAGTTGTTTAGGTTTCGATGACTTTTATATGTTTTAGGCAAAAATCCTGGTGTTGGACTTGCATTACTCTTTATTCTCTGGATTTGGCTTTGAATGCCATAAGTTTTGTGTTTAGAAGACAATGTTCCTTATACCTTGGTTCCGTATAAACGCATGTGTTGTTATACGAGGATTCGATTGCAATGCTAACTGTTAAGTTCTTCTTTGGATGTCTTCCAGGCATTTTTCAACAATATCTGGTTTATCAAGTCCAGAAGATACGGTTACAGGTAACTTTATTGATACTTTCTTTCTGGTAGTTTCCCTACTGACATATGATGGAAATCATTAGATATTCTTGTGTTTTTGTAGGGTTATTATAGTTTCAGTCAGAAGTTGAAGCACATTGTTCGTCTACCATTTGCCATTACTGCATATGGTATGTAGGTATTATTGTATTTTTAAATGGCATTACTTGATTTTTATGTTTTATGTGAATTAGAAATGGGCCTATCCATGTGTATGATTTTCACTGAACCAACCAATGTTGTTCCAGGATCACCATGCTGTCCTGCCTATTAGTTTATAATATAATCCTTTTTATCCTCATAAAATCATGGTGTCCTACCTACCTCTATTGGAACATTTTCAATTAGAAATAATGTTACAGTTATATGATACTGTATCTCTTAGGATGTATTAGTGTTATAACTCGCCATTTATTTTTGCCATATCTTCATTATTGTTGTTCAGGAACTGCTGCAATGATGCTTGTCATGGTCTGGAAGTCCTACATTAGCATTCTTTCCACCCCTGCCATTCTGAGGTACTCTACTGCTCATCAGTAGTTCCAACCCCCACCCCCCCCCCCCACCCCCCTCCCCCCACCCCAACTTCTTTTTTCTATTTTGTTGTTAAGATAGATTTTTATGCTTCTTTAAGTACTAGTTCTTAGTAATTTTTAGCCTTTATCAGGTTTATGAAAGAAATGTTGATTTTGTATCCTATCATAATGATTTCATGAGCTTTAAGAAATGTTTGCCTCTCAAAATGTACGTGATTTTATGACTCCTGAATGCTCTTTCTGCATTGCTTAATTTTACATTACAATTTGAATTGTGAAAGTATGATGTTAATGAATGTTGGGTTTCAAAGTCTGATATCAATTATAGTAATATTCTAAGTTTTCCCTGTAATTAGATTTAATAATGAATATTCTCGTTACTCTGTAGCTACGTATCATTGACAATATCCCACTCAATTCACTTGATCTACAGGATTATTATGTTGGTTGAAGCAGTATGTTCTGGGTTCTTTATGAGTGTGTATATTGGTAAGCACAGAAGCATTCGAGGAGTTCAAGTAAAGAATTCATGGTTATAACTTAAGTGTTTTTCTGTTATTCCAACTTGGCTGTTATATGTTCTGTGATATCATGGATCTTGCAGGTTATGTACACCAGTACAATTCGTTGGACTCTCAGCCTGATGTTTTGAAATCATTATATTCTCCCCTTCAACCATCAAGTCCTTTGGAAGATTTGAGGTAATGAAAAAAAATTTATGGATCCAATTTAAACAATAGTTTCGACATTCATTATGGAAAGATGATGCGGCGGCGTTGAAAGTATACATCACTAATTGTCTTTTAAGTCTTTCATTTAGTTAGATAGTTTAATTTTGCTGTCCTGATTTGCTAGTCATATAACCAAGATGTAATGCATGTATATATATCTGTTTGGTGCAACAGGTATCATGATGGTCGACTCTCCGACCAGCAAATGGCTTTACTGCAGTATCAGCGTGAAAATCTTCATTTCCTGAGTGAGGAGGTATTGTAATGGAGTACTGTAATACATGGTATTTATAGTCCTGTATCTTTTGGCACTTTGTTAATGGGCTACCGTTACACAAGTATATCTCTAACTGCAGATTTTGCGATTGCAAGAGTGCTTAAGCAAATATGAAGGATCTAATGACGGAAGCACACCTCAGGTGATGATCCATCCGTAGATATGAATGTTATCTAGTTGCATATTTTTTGAAAAAATAAATAATGGTAGGAATAATGATAACTGCACAAGAGATGATCAATACAATTACTCTCGACTTTTTTCAGGTTGATCTTGCCCATCTATTAGCAGCTCGTGATCAAGAATTACGAACAGTTTCAGCTGAGGTAACACTTAGGTTCACATAGTCTCGTATCTTAGCCAATTACTTCTTTCCTAGGTAACACTGGTAACAAGGAAATTTCCAGTTTGTTTTCCTGTCTTATCAATATCTGAGATATCCTTTTGAACTATTTCATTATGGCATATTACTGGTTGTTCTCATGCACTCTTGCCCCTTTTCCTTGATGCTCTACCTGGTTTTCACTTAAGTGTCTTATTCATGGTTTGAACTGGGTATTATGTTAAGAGAGAAGTTCTATACCCTGTAATCCACATTAGCATTACAGTCCTATAGATATACACTATGGACAATTGAGTACAGCAAGAGTTTTCTTTGTATTAGTATTCAGTTTGCTAGCTCCAAAAAGCGAATTGTATTAAATTCTAATTTATTAATTTTTGTCCCACTGCCACACACCCGAAGTTACTCCACTTTTGGCGTTGATAGTAAGCATTTGACCTCAGTCTCTGACATTGTTTATTTGAAAATTGTAATAGTATAATCTGTCACAAACAAACTGAGGCAAACTAGTTGAATTGCAGATGAACCAAGTGCAGTCTGAGCTAAGACTAGCCCGTTCTTTGATGGCCGAGAGGGATGCAGAGGTCCAGCGTGTTCGAACAACCAACAATCAGGTAATTGCATTACCTAGGACTGACAAATGTAGTAATAAAAGATAAATCATAGAGATTCGTTCTGCAGCTATTAAAGAAAATTTGAAATATGGTAATCCGTAATCCTAATCCCATCCTTCTAATAGTGATTAACTATTTCTACTAGTTACACATGTTTGTAAATTGGATCACTATGTTGGCATTGTCCTCATATGATTTGCTGAAAAACTGAAACAGTATGTCGAAGAGAACGAACGGTTGAGAGCTATTCTAGGAGAATGGAGCACCCGGGCAGCAAAGGTACAAGTTTATTTACAATTATTTGTATTTGTATGCACCTTTTGTCTTTATCGTATATGGAATTATACTAATGTTATGACAATTGTGAAGCTTGAACGAGCTTTGGAAGTTGAGCGGATGTCAAACCTTGAATTACAAAAGAAGATTTCAACAATTAGAAGTCCAACATATGCATCAGCTGAATCAAGTGAGCAGCGGGGCGCCTAATTTTCCTTTTCAAACCACCTGTATATACTGATATCTGATTACTCCCAACAGTTATCTGAAAATTAACTATTCCTTCTGTTTTTAAAGAAAACAAACATTAATCCCGATAACATAACATGTATGTTTTCCAATAGTTATCTTTCACTTTACCCCTTCATTTCATTTGCATATAGGAAGGAATGGTTCACGCAATGCTCCGAGACTTGTACATAACGGTGTAGTAATTCTTTTTCTCCTTTGTTTGCATGCAAATATTTGAATGACGTAAGATAGACCAACTCAAAGTGCCAATTCCATGAACTCAAATAATTTGGTTTTCTCCAGAAATGCCAAAAATGACATCAAGCCTGGGATTCCCTACTAATATCCACAATTTAGAATATAACTTAAAATAATATATCTGAGCCAAAAACCAAAAAAAAAAAAAAAGTAAGACTTTGGGGGAAGCTGAATACATGATGACTTGAATTATGGTACTAAAATAGTGATACAAATGAACATTCCTGATTCCACATGGTTACATTACAATGGGCTTACATAATTAGTTTCATTCAAAAAGAGACAACCAAACACAAAGTTGAAGAAATCGCGACCTCTAATTACTTCTCCCCCTCCAAATATAGCCTCTATATCATACTTGCATGCTCTCATACAGTCAGGACAGTAAGTAACCTGCATAAAAGGTTTACGAGAAGAGCTCCAATTATCATGAAAAGTAACTTGTCTTTTTCACAATTATTATGATTATTTGATTGCGGAAAAAGAAACATCAAATTGAAGGATTTAGCTTTCAGTTGCAAACCTCCAATAATTTTGGCTGGAATGAATCATCAAGCATTACATCCACACCATACATGGCCCTAGATTTTGGATCATGCATCTCTGGATGTACTGCTGCAGCTGACTCGAAGACAGATCTGATCATGCTTTTTACTCTTTGGTGGATATCGAGCCATTTAACTGTAACATAACAAATTGAATTGTCAATAAAAGAACAACTTAAGAAATTCATTTTGTACGAGAAAGGCGATCATCAGATAGAAAGCATATGATCAAAAGTTTAGCAAACACAAATACCTTGATGCTCCTTTTCAAACTCCCTAACAAACTCTGGTGTGTTCACGTGATTCAATCTCCTACCACCATAGTTCTGAAAGTCATGGAAGCCATTAACTTAAAGTTAAAATATGAATCTAATATAACTCTCAGTTTAAAGAGAGTTGGGGACAGGCAAAAAAAAAAGAGTTCCCACTTCCTAACACATATATTAGGAACTTGTTCAGTTGCATTTCCTTCTAATTTCCATGAAAAATTACTAAAGTTCATGGCTAGCAAAATTCATATGTGCTCTTTCAATCTGTTAAAGAAAAGTGCCTCAACATACCATGACAGTGAAGTGGGTCTCATACTCAAAAAGACTATGCTTCTCAAGAGAATATGGGTTGTTTGCCAATCTCACCTGAAAATGTGTAAAGGAAGAACTAATAAGGTATTTTAACAGCAGAAACATTCAAACTAGAAAAGATCTTTAAAGAGAAGCAATCCTATGCATCTCCATACAACAATAGCATGTGCGTACCCAGAAGACATCTGAAAGGAAGATCTCCAAAGGGTTTATACTGCGAACCAGTACAATATAACGAAGATCAAACTTCTTTCCTCTGAACAAAGCAGGGTGCTCAATATACTTCTGGCATATTTTGGGACCAGTTTCCATAAGACGGATAATGGCAGATAAATTATCTGTTACAGTTGTATCAATAGTCCGTGCCATGTTCCAAGGTTTCAAGATCCATAGGTTGTTAAGCCCATCTTTCTTGCGTAGGCAATAGTCACCAATAAGTTCAGATAGATGTGTTTCAAGATTATAAGTAGGTTGCAACCATCCAGGAGATCCCTGTGCCTGTTGCAAGGAAAGAAGAGGCAATAAGAGTTAGTAAGTTGGATCAAGAAAGGGTGTTTAAGTATCAGTAGGTGTCCTTTAGAAAACAAGCAGGCCAATATTGTGGTAGATAAAATCCAAATTTTGATTCCTGAAACAGGGTCTTGATGCAAGCAACACAACATAAAACTTTGCTGTCTCAACCTTTTGTATGGTATCTGCCAAATTTCATCACAATACAAGCCTCAAAAGGAAATTGATTAACATATTGTTCATCGGTTATTCCCACAGCTTTTTTCATCTCTTCATCCACCTGCACACTTGTCCATATGATATCTGCTTCCTTTGGCTCATTTGCTGCAAGCATTTTGGAGAATTGAAATCTCAGAACCAAAAAAATACGTTGATTCAGACACATTCTTTCAACAAATATACGTTCACTGAGACACAGATACTAATCAGATTCAACTGGCAATCCTGAACCCTAGATAAAGAAATGACTCAGGTAGATTCATTCATACTTAATGGATTTGTAATATGTTGCATATAAACAGGCATTTTAGTCTCTTTTCAATACATGACATGTTTCAAGTACTTCAATACTAATCATATCAGATGCACATGTTTCAGAGAAGGGTCAAATAAAAAAGAATAACAAGTCTGCCCTGTGTGGACAAGAGCACATACTGATCGCAAATTCTGGCCGTGTCAAAAATTCCTCCACCTGAGGTATATCTGTATAAACACGTAAAGCACCTCCATCACTGCGACGCACAGCGGTAGTTGTAGAAGGCTTTATGGGCACAGAAGGTAAACTTTTTGATTGCAATTTATTACGATGCTTCTCATACTCCTGAGTGAAGTAATGCATATTAATAAGAAACCATAAAGCAGACCACAACTTAAATGGATTAGCCATTATTCAAAAAACTAGATACATTACTTGGATAAAGTAGTTTTGTGGCGTGTAGAACCAAGCAGTAAGTCTAGCAGACCGCTGCTTATCCTCTCCAATACCAAATAAATAATCACGAGTGCACTCATCGCCCTTTTTAACATTCTGGATTGGCCATAAAATAGAATAGCTGAGGAAAAAAGTTACTGTGTTATGACTCCACATGCCTTTATTGCAAGAGCAGAAAACTAATACTACTAGGATGGGTAGTATGGATTACTCAAGATGTGGTTCCGCACAAGATCCATAATACAAATATTTTAAGGATGATTACACATTATAACAATGAACTGCTGAACACAGTAAAACGAAGAAATGAATAACTGCTAAAACATGCAGCAGACGTCTAAAAGGAGTAAGAAGAGAACCTCACTGCTGAAGCGAATTTCCCGTCTGGCATGAAGAGAAAAGGAGCCACCCTAAAATTTGGCTCATCACTATGCCGCAATGCTGAACCTAGTTCATCCATAACATACCTGCCAAGTAAATCCAAAATTAACAAATTTTCAATGGGAGGATGATTGAGTACAGAAATATAGCAAACATGTTAATAATGATGGTCCTCTAGTATGTTTCTCATTTCTTCCAGCACAAATGGTTTAGCTTACAAGCTTTTTGACTCTCAGATTTCCTATTGTAAGCAGATTGGCATGGGTTTTAATGTTTAAGTTTTGTTTAAACTACTGGTTCTATTAATTATATTCTTACTTCATATTTGGTTGAAAAGGTCAAATATGATATTGATATGAAATCTATATTACAGTATATTAACCAATCTAGAATGGCATACCACACTGGAGTTTCATCAAGCTTTTCCTCATCTGCAAGTCTATATGTCATTAAATATAACCACATCGCATTTAGAACACGGTCAGCAAGAGGTTCCTCAGAACTCCATTCAGGCAGACGTGGCTGAAGCATTGAATCAACAACATGCTTTTCAGTTTCTAAGATTTTGGATGCATCAACACCATTTAATGAGGATAGGGTGGGAAGTGATTCAAGAATTTCCACCGCACTCTCTCCAAGTGGCCCAGATATATCCACCTGCAAGAACAAACATTTTAAAGGGGTAAGAGAACCTCTTGCTGTCTCAACCCCTTTTTTTGGCATCAGGGGGTACACGTTGTAAGACTAGATAAATATTTTACAACAAATAGATACCTCCAAAGACTGCAAACAATAAAAAGCTTTCAAGATTCCAACCAAATCACTGACTGAATTTTCTTCAATAGGATTGCCTCGAATGTTCAAATGTGAAAGATTTGGCATCTCAAAAGGTGAGAAAGCCTGAACAAAAGCAGAACCTTTGATAGTCAGACGCCCACCTCACAGCTTGTTCACATTGTCACCAAGTTGAAAAGGGAAATGAAAAATGCAAATAAGATATTAGACCTTATTGATCAGATTATGAATACTTCTATTTGAAAGGTCGAGCGAAGTCACATTTTGCAAAGCAGGGTCACCCTGGCGGCAACTCCCTGGATTGTCCTTCCCATATATATCCGCACAAAACCCCAATGCCCACTCACCAAAATTACGGGTAAAACGAGAGTTGCAGATTTCCAGTTTGGGACATCCTCGAATAATTGCATCTTCGAAATCTCTATCACTATCAATAAAACAGGCACCAATAAATAGAAAGCTCACTAACAATAAGTCAGTAACTTCACACTCTTTTATCATAGATCAACAAAACAAAACCTTTTTTCAAGAACTGGGTTATTGTTTAACCAGAGAGCCTTTAAATCCTTAAATTTAGTAACCTCTTGGACAATTTTCTCCGCATTTTCAAGTTTGTTGCCACACAAGCTAAGAGCCACCAAATCCTGGAGCCAAATGGAAGGATTCATAAATATAAAGAGCTTCGAAACAGAAACTGAAGATATGTAATGTAAGATACGGTAAATGAAGGTTAACGAACTGGAAATTTAGTGGACAAATCGAGAGAAAGAAGGGTATCATCATCAAGTCCAAGCTCCTCCAGCTCCAACCATCTTACGACTCCATCTCCATTCTCCCTCGCGTTTCGAATTTCGCTTTCTAAAACTTCCTCAACGGTCATTTTCCCGCCATTTTCAACGGCCTCCTCTGAACCCGCGTCCTCATCAACGTCCACGCACATCAGAGCAGCCATCCTCTGCGCCAGGCCCGGCACCTCCTGCAACTGCAACCAATCACAAAACACCACGTATCATTATAAAAGAGCTTCAAATAAATCCATATCAATTGAAATTAAAAAAAAAAGAAATAAAGAAAGAGGAAGAGGAAGAAGCAATTGAAACCTGTTTGTAGGCATCAGGGAGGCGAAAAGTCCATGCGTGGTCAATGAGGAAAACGTCGGACTCTTTAGGCAAGGTATCGGATGTTAAAAATAACCGCCTCTGTCGGCCATCTTCGCATGGTTCGATCTCAAAATGAGCTCCGCCATCAAATGTTTCCGATGTTAGCTTTTCGAACAGTTTGAAGTGAAGTGATTGGGGCAATCCCGAGGCTGCTAAGAGAATACCGTGAACTTTCACGAAATCCTCGTAAGTTTCGATCCTGCCGTTGGTACTTGCTGTAGTCGCCGACATTGGTGTTGGTGAACAGCAAGTGCGGTGGAGACGGAGGTTTTAGGATGGAGGGTTTTTGCAGTCGAAGTAACAAGTAAGTTCCAACGGGTTGATAGATCAAAAATGCGATATGGTGAAGTTTCTACATTTCTTGTTAAGTTTGGGCTCAAGCTTAACTCCAATAAGTATATATAACTTAAGTTCGGCTTAGCCCATGTCTCAGCCCAAAACTATTAGCTTGGGTCCAATCCAAACAAACCCTTTTTCGATATTTCTTCTTTTTATGGAGTAGAAAAAAATTTGGAAATGAGAGAATTCTCTTTTCTTTCTTTTTTTTTTTTATAATTGATTTAAGGTTGAATTTTTAGATGCTTAAATTGATGAATAAGTTTCCTTGTAAGTTGGATTCAAATAAAATTTTATAGAATTTAACCTTAATAAATAGAGGGTTAGATACGAAGTGAATTGATGTGTGAAAAGAATATGGAAAAGCAAAAAGTTTAGATAATTTTATTCCTTATCCAATGTTGGGTTTTTTAGATGGAAACATTATGTCTATAGGGTAATATATAAGCTCTGTCTAGATTTTTTTTTTTATATTTACAAGTTAAGTTTGTTCGAGTCGAGTTGTCCTATTTAGGGTAAAGCTCTTTTCGCTCCTCCTCTTTGGCTATTACTGTCAAGGGGGAGGAGGAGATTGATTTTTTATTTCGTATCTTGTTTTTTTTCTTTAGTTTTAGAATAAAGTCCCATAGATCTGGTGATCTGTTTGGGTTATGAATCTCCAGATCTTTAGATCTTGGATGTTTGAGTTAGTTCAGTTTCTCGAGTCAGTTTATTCAGTTTGTTTGATGTATTTTGAGTTTACAATAGATTGGGGATTTCATCATCTTATTGAGATGAATTTTATTTGTGGTTTTCGGATCAATCGGGGAAGTTTTCGGATCACTCACCTTTCTGTCGTTTGTGAAAGCTCACAGAAGCGAAAACGAAGAGGTGTCGCGCGTGCTAGAGACTCATGGGAAATGTTCGAAACTCCAATTCAAATAATTCATATCATGATGACAAATCCAGATCAAGACGTTGATGATGAAATTCAATCTATTGTAATTTATGTTATGAACGATGTAATTTCATTTTCATGAATGAAAATTACATATTCTTCAAAAAAAGACTCGAACCTGAGATTTTATTATTTAAGTGAAATAAATGTCAAACCACTTGAACTTACCAAATATGTTAATAATAATTTTTAACTGTTTTGGAAAATATTTTGTATTAAAAATATGAAATAGATCATATACTAAAAGTTAAGAATTCATATAAACCTGAAAATGTATATGAAAAATATGGATGACAAAACTAACCAATATAGCACATAGCATAGTTTATCATCCTAACTACACTTACAAAGACCGATGAACAAATTGGTATATTGTTCAACTTGTAATTTTTTTTTTCTTTTTTGCACGAATGAATTACTAGTATCATTACCGTGGGAAGACAAACTCGAAATTCAAAGGCAGCAGATGAGGGGCAAAAATCGAGACCAACGCAAGAATGCGACGTGTTGCCTTAATTGAAGCGCATGATTGCCACGTGTTTCAATTAACTATCACTTAGTAATATACAATCCAATATATACTCCATAAAACAATCAAAAGCAACACGACGAGGTTCAAATTAATTTTTTTTTTTTTGACGAGGATTGATTTAGCATTGTGAACAATAAAGACATCTGAAACTATAAAGGCTTACATGTAAAGAATTACATGATCTATATGTTAAAAGCTGTGAACAATGAACTACGTATAGATAATATGGTCTGCACATTAAACTTTTATAGCGTTGATTTTATTTTATCTAATCAAATCAAAATATTGTGCTCACAAGTAAAATTCTTATCGGAGGGATATTAATTTCTTTCAATTCATTTAATTACTAAATTTCTCTTTAGTCTTTAGGGTGAATATAGTGTTTGTAGATGGATATATATTGGTTTGGGTTTAGGAACAATATATAAATGGCTTAAACATTTTCCTTTAGTTTCAATTACTGAGGTCGCGTATTATAACCGTTTCATCATTGTTTGACCGTTTCACTACCGTTTTCGGTACAAGCGGAGTTTAAGTGTAAACTCCGTTTCAATCGCTGCTCTAATAACCTCATATATATGTACAGTACCTAATCTAATCTGTAAAGTGTAATCTCATATGTACAGTTGCTAAATAGTGTCAATCACACTACTACCGCACCGCTCTACTAAACACAACCTGAATGAACTCATTACCTAAGGAGTGACGTACACGACCCTCCATAAAAAGAAAATACTAGTACTACTCCATAAATTAACATAGATAGATAATATTAAAAAATACTGACTTGTGTAAAAAATCTTCCTTTTGCTTTGGCAAATCAAAATTAATACTAGTAAATTATATCTAGAAAAAAAACTTCTTAATTTAATTGCAATTGAAATGAATTTATTTATCATAAATTAATGCTCAATTCTTCTCTCTTACGTTCTTGATCAGTAACCACACAAAACAATCAAAGATGATAATGATAAAACATTAATCATGACCGTACACGTTCGAAAAAGAGTCAACCAAAACCTAGGACAAACTCGAAACTTCGTAATCTGGTCTACAACATAGCATTGCCCTTTTCTTTCTTAATTCGTACAAAACCAAAATATCTTTATCCAGACAGATAATCTGTATCTTCTTTTTCATAATCTCTCTACAATTTCCAACAAAAAAGCATAAAATTATAAAGAAATTTCAGGATAAGGCTTTCTCCCTTCATCATTTATTCGGTACAGCTTCTTCTTTTTTTTTTTTTTTCAATTTCATTTTTATTTGTACCTTTAAACTTTTCTTAAATTAATTTTCTCTCTCTGTTATCAACAATGGCGGAAATATCGCCTCCCCATGTGCACTTCACCAAATATTAATATCCATCGGCTTTTAGAACACTCCCTTACTTTCTCTGCTCTTTTCAATTTTCATTCCCCAAAACGATGTCGCTTGTTTTTCAAAGGACTGATAGAACTGCTAATTCATCACTCAGACGCTCTGAGTTTATCCGCGGGATGCAGTGTATCTCGGTTTATGATTCGCCGGCGGAGAATAACGAGGGCCGGAACAGGTTGTTGTCGGCGGAGGAGAGAGAGGATGATGATGATTCGGGGTCTTGTAGTTCGTCCTCGATCGGAAGGAACAGCGATGACTCCGATGGATCATCATCGGACGGCGAAGATTCACCGGAGGCTGAAGCGCAAAGCGAGCTTAAAGGACCTTTGGATACCATAGATGCTCTTGAGGAAGTTTTGCCTATGAGGTAACTTTTTCTTTTTCAAGGAAAAAAAAGTCTTAGCAGCTTAAAATCTTGAGGGTTTTTCCTTTCTTGATTTGATCCAATCTTAATTTTAGTTATAATGAACTTTCCTTAAATTTTGTTAGGAAATTTAGCGGATTACCTAGGATTGACTTTAATTTATTTTCCTTATAGCTTCAATTCATTAGAAACACCTATCTTAGAACTAAGTAGCAAAAAATCTATCTTAGAACTGCTTTAGTTTGGAACCTAGAGTGAACTTTAATGGGGTTTCCAATTATGCAAGAGAGATGAACTGGCTTCAAAATGGATCAGTGGTTTTCTTTTAATACTAAATTTAATTATTTTAAGTAAAGACTGGAAAAAGGAATTAGATGAGAGACATTAAACAAGTGAAGGGAGAAGTGCTGATGTGAGGTTGTTTATGGAAGATAGGAAGCATTTCAAGCATTAGGGGAGAAACTCTGTTAAAATAGGTATTATGCTTATCTGGGTTTAGGAACCAGAATCATAAGCCATGAAGCATTTTGAATTTCATGTTGAATCACTTGGCTAAACTAGTTTACTTGCTTCATGAGTGATAATCTGCTGAAATGCTGATGCACTTGTAAATGAAAATATCTGACCGCCATTTAGTACCTGAAGTTGTGCCCTTTCTTAATCTGAATTATTGCCATTATAGCAATTTAGGAAATCACGAATCCATCTTGCAAGATTACTCACTATAAACAAACGGCCATGCCATCTCATATTTATCAGTAAGCATTTTGTGAATAACAGGACAGTTTCATCTTATATGGACTGTTGTGATTTTAGGCTGTTGTTGTTTGTGTGCTTCAATTTTGTGGTTTTGCTTTATCGCAGAAGAGGCATATCCAGGTTTTATAGTGGCAAATCAAAGTCCTTCACATGTCTAGCTGATGCAGCTGCTGCTTCCTCGATCAAAGACTTTGCAAAGCCAGACAATCCCTATAATAAGAAACGCAAGAACTTATTAGCTCATGGTCTTTTGTTTGACAAGAATCGCAATCATCCTTTAAGAAGCAGTGGAAGTGAGATATCGAAAAGAGTGGCTAACTCCTGTCGAAGCACACTGGCTCTTGACACCCCCGTGGGCAGCGCTGACTCCGACTCATCATCATCAACTTGTCGCCCACCTCTGCATCCACAGTATAAGAAATCAACTACCATCGGTCCTTCATCACAGTCTACACGAGTGAACCCTCCTTGCCGGTCTTTTTCTCTGTCTGATCTACAGTTTGTCGCAGCTGCAACTCCTAACATAGCTGGTTTGGCTGTTCATAGTGGAGACAAGCACAACAAACTGCACTGAAGTATAAATGAAGTTTCAAATTATGAACCCGGAAGTTGTAACAATGCTTATGGTCTTGGTCTCTTGGAGTCTGTCAGTTGCAGCTTCCTGATTTGATCAAATGCTTGTACTCATGGTGCTAACTGCTAGGTATATTAATTTATGGCAAGGCTGGCATTTGAGAAGTAGTAATTCCCACTGTATAATCCTCTTTTCTTGTCTGTTTTTTTTTTTTTTGGAGTTAATTAGTTAAGATAAAGATAATTATGAGAATGCTTTATTTGTATAATACGAGAACTACAATATATATTATCTCCTAAAAATTAAATGTCATGTTTTTGTCATTTATTCTGCAATACAAGTTCTAACCTTTTCCTTTCTGATACTTCCACCGTTGCCTCTGTTAGTCTGTTATTGTTCATGTTCTTCAATTAACGAAATCGCTCCAAAACCAAATTAAGTCAAAAATCAAACAAATCAACTGGCTCAAGCATTGTTCGATTTTATTTACTTTTGGGTTCATCTACTTACAATTTGATGTGCAACTATTTACCATTTGGATTGTCTTTCATGGATCTGAAGCCCAAATAAGTTTCTATGGATAACGTAAGGCACCTTTTCGATAATCCCACTTGAGTTTGTAATATTCGATTTTTTTGGTTCATGTAATAAACTTGGAAATGATTGAATACTATATACTAATTTCATTAAGTTTTAATTTCATAATTTTTGAAAGTTCTCCCAAATTAGTTAGATGGTTTTGATGCGAATGTGAATAAACTTGATTTTCCAACACTAATTTTTTTTGAGTGAAATATTTTCCAACACTAATTAATACGTGCTGTAATTACATTACATTATCAGATGTATCACATTTATAAATTTTTCTCGATGTCTGATACCATCGAGAAATAATTAGTTGAAGTGGTAGAAGGTTTTTATCACCACAGGAATTATGAAAACACAAACTCGATTCCTCAGAATCATATTTATTGAGAGAGTTTTAACTTGATATATATACTCCAAAACATGTTTTACCCTTGGTTAGAAAAAAGTCAAAAATAAAAAACTTGATACCTTGTGAAACGGCCAGAAATGTTATAAATGATGATGCCCAACTCAGATTACCATTAGAAAAGGCTCAACAGACTCATTAATTACATCTTACCATAAAGAAAAAAAATCTTCCTTGTAAAGACATTACAAGCCAACGAAGTTCTTGTTGGTAATACACAAATATTGGCATTATATATTGAATTGATAAGAACAAAATTATTATTATTACTCTAAAAAATAAAAACGTCAATCTTAGTTTGCATATGTTGACTGCTGCCTCTCTGCTTATATATATGTTGGCTCAAGTGAAGTAGAGAGTGGGACTGGGGGGAGTAAAGAAAATGTCAAAAAAATCTGTCTTTTTGGCACCGTGGGGTCCCCTATAGGTTTTACCTGTGGGGCTCTAGCTTTGTGTTGGGAGAGGCAAAATCCAGGGTTGCTATGGAAGAATCAGGTTTTTCTTCTTCTTTCTTGCCCAATCAATCTGCATGTTGCATTCATGGCCACATGATGACAGACAATTCTTCTGCAGTTACATTTACTTTAACTGATCATCCTTTTTTCTTAGTTTTCAAGAATTTCTCATCTCAATTTTGATTTTTTATAGGGTACATCTGCAGGTGATTGATTTAATTACCAGTTCTTTTAAAGAAAATGACGGTTCCTTCATCTTCTTTTATCATGTCTCAAGAAGAATTCAATCTATTTCACAAGATTGATCGGGAGCTATACAATCTGCTTGCTGTGAATCTATGGCGAGACCCTGTTGAGTCTTTACAAGTTATGGCCTTATGGCTTTGGCTAGAAAGGGTAGGGTTTAGAAATGTTGTCAAGAAAATTCTGTCCTTGCCTTATATGCTGATAAATGAACTTGCAGATGAGGCTGTCACATGCCTCAACATCATTAACAATGGTTACTTTCCTCCCTTACCGTCCGATCAGGGAAATAATAATGATATCCCTCTGATGCAAAGCCTGATGATGGAGACTGATCTATCTCTCCAATTTTTTCATGAATATCGGTTAATTGCAACTCAGGGTTTAGCCAGAATTGTGAATGAAGTATGTATCAGAGCCTTAAGAGATGTCATGCAACTTGCAATTGAAAGAAATGCTGCCCAAAGTTTAGCTGATAGCCAGAAAGTTATGCCATCGTATTCTTTTCCCCAACCCATGGTTCAGACCGGAGGACTAACTCGGATGGGGTTCGGTCCGAGTGCTGATTCGGGGCAAGTTCCGGTTCCTCCAGATGATAGGACTATGTTTGTTACATTTTCCAAGGGGTATCCTGTATATGAATGGGAAGTCAGGGAATTCTTTGGCAGGGCTTATGGGGATTGCATTGAGTCCTTGCACATGCAAGAAGTGCAGCCAAACCAGCAATCGCTTTTTGCTCGTATCGTTTTTCACTCGGTTTCTTCCATTGAAATGATACTTAATGGCATGAGCAAGGTGAAGTTTACCATCAATGGGAAGCATGTGTGGGCTCGGAAATTTGTACCTAAACGTCTCAAGCCTCCATCGCCTCCAGCAGTGCCACCAGTATTCAATCTGCCAGCTTCTTTGGGTTTCTAATGACATATATATGGTCACAAATTTTATATGTAAGGGAGCTTTCAAATAATCTTGTTATTTTTCCTTTTTATCCAAATCTAAGGAAATTCATCAAACTTCGAGAATTGAAGTTCTTTTCTTGGAAAGGTTATCAATTTGGTAAGTGTAAACTCAAACTTGGAAAAGATAATCAATGGAAATTGGAAATGTGGTTTTGGTTTTATAATGATCCATATTGCTCCCCCACCCCCTTTTTAATGTGATCTCCTCAAATATGTTCATGTAGTTCTATAAATGAAGATGATTAGTGTATCTAATTGAAGAAGGCGCGAAATATAAGTTACATGTAGTTTTTATAAATGAATATGATTTATGTATCTGATTGAAAAGGCGCGCGAAAGTAACAATTCAAAAACTTCATCATTACCTCTAAAAACATTAATTATAATACGACAATATTATAATACGACAATATAATGTACGGACACAGATCAATCACACAATGTACTTTATTTGAAATTTTATATTTTTGTCGGGGTTGTCAATTTACAATAAATAAGGAACAAAACAAAATAATAAGAGTACATGAACAAAATTAGTATACAATATCAAATATTTTCCTATTTTATACACATAGCATAATATATAGTACTCATTTTTAAAAAAAGAACATGAAAGTTTAGGTGAGATAATATATACCCTTTATTATTATGGTGTAATATCTCTACTCTAGGAGAGATTATTAGGTGGACCGGGTCTACCACGTTATCCGTGGTCTCGATCAATAAGATTTTGATAAATTAGAATTTTTCCTACAATTTCTAAAACCCTAGCCAATTAATGTCTTACATTTAGGACTTACCCTGTAAATCTCATCCAGTGAAACTAGGGGCTAAACCTGGTGCTAAATTTGTACCTAAATTTTAGGAAGAAATCTGACTTGTCAAAATCTTATTGGTCGGGACCACAAATGACCTAATAATTTCTCCTACTCTAGTACCTACTTTATATACTACATATATCACCTAGAAATCATGATTAATTCATAATTAATTTCAATATCCAGTCAATATTATGTGTTGAGATCCAAATATATTAAAGAAACAAAAGGCATTTGTGCTAGGAAAGAGGATTAATCAAAGTATTGATGCAAGCATGCATAATTAATTGAATAACGTGAACTTTGATACACGGGTTCAAGTTTTTTTTTTTTTTTTTTTTTTTTATTGGCCAAACATGGGTTCAAGTTAAAATAACCCATTTTATGATGGATTAATATGGGTGGGCTTTGTCTTCCGTTTTGGGCTTAAGCCCTTTTCTTTTTATATATAGAATAAAATGGGTTAACCCGCCCGATGGATGCCCGATTTCAAATAGATAATCAGAAGGATACAAACGTCATTGTCTGCAAACAGAGAAAACCAGAAGTAAATTCTCACATCATCATGACATAACAACACTCACCTCCCGGCTCCTAAAATCTCATTCATTAAAATTGCCGAAGCACTTCCCTCCCCTCCCATTGCAGAAACCAGAGTAAACCATCGGACAACGTCTCTGCCATCCAACAATCCGTATGCAAACTTGAAAATATACGTTCTACTGTATCGAATCCTGTCTTAAAGGTACGTATAAGTCTTCCATCGCTTGAGCAATTTCAACTCAAGAATCTTAGTAAGCAACAATGGAGTTACTGCCTGGAGTTTAGTCTTTAGTGTTTAATTTTTTTTTAAACTGGCTTTTATTGTGTCTGGTTTCATTTGGGGATTGGTTTTTCAGTTTTGGTCGGTTGGAAAATGGAACCGGCGCCTAATGGTGAAGAACCCACTTCGTGGGATGAGCTTTACAACATAAATTTGATGCCATCTGAGTTGTTCCTCAAGTTTAGAAAAGAAATTCAGGGATTTCGAGTTGGTGTCAATTTGGAGGTTATTTATCTACGCTCTCACTTTCTATTCTTTTTATATAATTTTGCTTTTATTTTTGTATGTGAATTGGGTCTCTGTTTGTTTGGTTGCAATGAATTTAAGCATAGCTAGTCATGCAATTTTCAGAGTTGAGACCGTGAAGGAACATCTTTTAGCTGTGTTCAGTTTTTTTATTTTTAGCTTTCATTTAAATACTACTTTTACTTGGATAAGGATGTTTATCTTTTTGGAAGATATGTATCAACCTTTACAAATTGTTGTTCTTGTGACCTATTTGAGTATATTCATCTTAATTTTGATTCAGTTCTACAATGCTCCGACCAATGATTTTCAAACAAAGCTTGTGCTGAAGCCTTTATCTCCTGAAAGGAGGTGGAAGTTTGCATATGAGCCTATACATCAAGATGTACGCCTTCTTTCCAAAAAGATCCCTGTGACCAAATTTCTTAATCTCCAGGTCTGATCTTCTATGCTTTATCCTTTTTGCCTTGCAGATTTGATTAAATTTATGTTAGTGATTAGCATATATGTGGTTGTCCATTCAAATTTTGACTTGTTCTTTATTGATGAATCGCACGTATCTTATAATGGTTATACAAAAAAATTTTGGAAATAGGTTGGAATAGGCCATAATTTCAAGTTGAATGCAACTGGTTGGAAATGGAAGCTCACCACCTGTTTGGGTGGAGATGGAATTTCTCGAATTCGGAATAAGACAACACTTGGCTTGGTTCCTGGCCTGGATTTTCGATTTGGGTGGAGGGCTGATTATGTTCTTCCAGAAATTACTGGGCAAGTTCCTTGTTGTTTTATGAACTTGTATTTAAGAATGTTAAGCAAGTAAAAGGAAGAAATGATAAGCTATGTCTAGGTTTCCTATTCAGTTTTTGCTTATTCTATATCCTCCTTTTTTCCATTGGCATGATATCACAATTATGTGTACTTTATGATTAATAATACCTTGAATTCAACAGAGCTCTTGGTACCGATGAACCATTATTCAATATGAACTCAGGGCGCTTGCAGGCATCACTTGATAGAATTGAGACCATTCTGACTCATTATGATTTATCATGATCGGCTGTCAGAGTATGAGGTATGCCTATCTCATGGCCTTTCAAGCAGCATTTTAGGTGAGGTATTTTTATCTCATGGCCTTTCTAGGAGCATTTTAGGTCAGGTACTAACATACTATAAGTGACAATTTGTAGGATATGAAATTTTCAAGAACTTAAATATTTGTTTCTCTTTGTTAAATTCAAAGTATGTGACACTTTGTTCCATTTATCTCTGGGGATATGCATCTGATTTTTATGTATTTTTAACTCTTTGAGCCCACCTTTTTGCACAAATGCGTGTGAATATGTGCTCAGTGCATCTGCATCAAACATTCTTCTGTCCATGAATTATCAAAGACTTGTTCTTACATGTCAAATTCTTGTTGTTTGAGAATTTTATCTACAGTGGTATGAGTTTTATACTTTTATTAATTTATTAAATATTTTTGTCTGCATTTAGATTATAATGAATTTGTTTTCTTCTCTTAATTATATTTTTGAATTATTCCCTTCTAGGTTATGTATACTGAAACGTTTACTTGTCAAAACTTCAAACTTGGCAGGGTCAGCTTGAATTGTACAATTGATAGGATGATTTTTCCACGCACGGAATGGAGGTACACTGATCAACACCAAATTTACTTGTCCAGTGGATCTTTTGTATAGCATAAGTTGCCATGGCATGAATGAATCAGGGTTTTCAAATCAAATGTTTCCTGAAATTTAAAACATATTCATGTTGAATTGGCTTTCATTATAATGGTTGCTATCACTGCTGGTTTTTCTTCGTTTCTTAGCTTCTATACGTTGATTACTTCCATGGGCAACTCTCCAGGTGAATTATTGGTAAATTGGGTTATCTTTACTGACAGAACTCGTCACGTTTATCAATAGGGTTCAGAGGGTTTTGATTCACTGGACTCTTCAATCATTTCAATTTGAAATGTTCTTTACTACTAATACGGTTTAGTCTTGTACATAGTATCTGCTCCTTTTGGTTGAGTTCTTTGCTTTCCTTCTTTTTCCCTGTTCCCCCACTTAGAACAGAAATAGCTTGATACCAACGTAGGAAAATTGCTTTCGCATATTCTGTCAAACGGGTCAATTCATTGGTGTTGCAGTTATGAATCTATATTCAGCAGGAAGGAATTACACATTTTCTTTTTCATTCTTAGGAATTACTAACTTTTAGACACTTCAACACCCATACTAAACTAATTTTGCTTGGACATTCTTTGGGAGTTTGGACAAGAAATAAGCTACTTGGGCCAACTCCAATATGGCTAATCAATAATCATGCTTTTTTATTTTATTTTTGGCCGAAGAGGGTTATCCTTATTCGTTTGGAAATTGTATCCATTTTATATTTTGATTAAATCTAGAATTCAAAATTTAAAAGCCAAATACTGTATTAGAAGCTCATCACTTTTGAAACCATGGAGAGGGAAAAAGGCAAGAAAGATGCATCATTGAGGTGGACCCTTTCCGCCTAGCCGTTGTATATTGCTTCCAACGGCCATCTACCACTTGTTATATATAAGTTCAAATGCTTATATATCTCCCAAGACCAAAACTCCAGAGCAAAAAACTCAGAGCAATCCAAAAACAAAACATCAACACTAAAATGACTTCCTCCAAACTCAGAAGCTCCTTTTCATTCCCAAACCTTCTCCTCTCTTGCTTGAACTTCACTCTCTTCATCCTCTCCGCGGCCTCAATCGCTCCCATTATCCTCCTCAAAATGCCTCCAACTTCCCTGGGTTTAGCATTCTTGATGGTCTCATCCATCTCCCTTCTCTCCTCCTTCGTCGGCTTCTACTCTCAGCTCACCCACTTCTGCTTCATAACCCATGTTTCCCTTCTTATCGCCTCCTTCATCGGGCAGGTACTCGGCATACTTGCCCTTTTCACAAGAGAGAAGTCCAGTCTTTCAATGCTGAAATCCCCCCGGGATCCTAAAGAGGCAAAACTGCTGGTGAGAGTTGAATGTGGGATTTTCATGGCGATGTTGCTAATGCAGTTATTGGTGTTAACACTGACCTTCATGGTATATAACTGTTGGGTGAGAGAATACGAAGGATTAGAAGCTGAGAGAGAGGCATCCGCCAAGAAAAGGAGCAGAAGGTTAGCAAGAGTGCAAGAGGAATCCATGGCAAATGCTGCTAAAATTGCTGAGATTAAAGACAAGGAGTTTGATCAGAAGATGAAGACCAAATATTGTCAGTGGGTCAAAACTGATTTTGAAGGCTGAAAATGTTTCATCATTAAGTGTCAAGTGGTTCTTGGGGGGGTCACCATTGTGGTGGCTTATATATAATGTGGTTTCTTTTCATGTAATTTATGAGTATGAAGAGAGTTATTATTACTAGTATTATGTAATGTAATGTAATAAAGTATATATAAAATTAATTAAGTTCGCCTTTACCTAATCATAATCTAAAGTTTAAAATTAAAATCATAATAATCAATTTCATTCCCCTTGCCGGTCCAAGACCTATATTTCTAACATGAAACAAATCAACTGCTTGAATGATTTTTTTTTTTTTTGATACCATCCTTGAATGATTATGTTCTCTTTCGTCATGAAACAATAATAACCATTATTATATCGTTCTCATTCGTCACGAAAAGGCCCAATATTAACATTAAGGCCCGTTTTGGCTCGATAAAATTTTGAATACTTCTTATGAGGCCCAGTTCATTATATCATTGGCCCATTAACAGGCCCAAATCATGATATTTTTGACGCATACAATTTATTAAAACTGAAAAGATTTACACAATGTCTTCGTTTCTCGACTAAAATGCATCAAATATCGGATCCTTCTCAAAATCCAATTAAACTAAAACTAGAATAGAAGAAACATTTCATATTTCCAAAAGGAAACCATCTGTTTCTGTTCTGTTTGTTTCTTTTTTTTTTCCAGAATTTCTGACATATAATAAATGGAGAATTCAGAGTATGGGAAATATGGGGTTGCGGTTGCCGTTTCCTTTGTATTGCTTTCCATGGTTTTAATGCGAAAGAAGAAGGAAAAAAAAGTAGGAGTTGCAGTAAAAGTGGGTGGAGAAGAAGGGTTTGCCGTACGCAATGCAGGACACAATGGGTTGGTTCCAGCTCCTTTTGCAGGGGTCACTACGGTGGCTTCTCTTTTTCAGCTAATCTGTGAATGTTATTCAGGACAGGTCTTATTTTTAACAAGAAAACTAATTAACAAGGATATTGTTACTGCTAGAGATGGCAGTAAACTTGAGAAGCTATACCTAGCTGACCGCCCCACTTGGAAAACTTATGATCATGTTTATTATCGTGTTCGCATTTTTGCTGCGGGGCTTGTTGAATTTGGGCATGATATTGATACTCGAGTTGCCATTTTCTCTGAACCTCGAGACAAGTGCCAATTTGTCCTCCAGGTTTTTCTCATCATCTCAGATATTTTTTCCCCTTTTATGTCAAGTTTCATTATTTTCCAATTAAAAGTTCATGATGCATTGACATATTCTTTTTGATTTCCAGGGATGCTTTCGCCAAGCCATAACAGTTGTCATTCTTGATGCTTCACTAAGCGAGGAGGATTTGGTTCACTGCCTGAATGAGGTGAGAAATTTGTTGAATGTAATATAATCTTATTGGGCTTAATGCCCTTGTGCCTCCTGAACTTGTATGATTTTGACGTTGAACTTGCAATTCGAAGCTATTTTAGTCCCTCTCAAACAATATTGCTGATGTGGCATTGCTGCATCAGCGCCTTGGTCTGACGTGTTCTTGCCACGTCGTATTTTAGTCCAATGTGGCATTGCCATGTGGCATTTTGGTCCAACATGGCATTGCCACATCAGCAATACCATTTGAGAGGGACTAACATGTCCTCATATTGCAAGTTTAGGGGGCAAAAAGTGCAAAATTAAAGTTTAGGGGACAAAAGGTCAATTTTAGACAAGTTTAGGGGGCAAAAAGGGACTTAGTCTTATTATTGTGTATCTATGTTTTCCATTATGTTTTTGTCCTTAACAAGAGGCTTTAAATAAATTTATGGCAGACCCAGGTATCAACCCTAGTATGTGATTCTAAGCAGTTAACCAAGCTTACTGCAATAAGCTCGAGCCTCAGAACTATGAGAAAGGTTATATACTTTGAAAATGATTTCGGTTATAGGGCTACAACAAATATGTGTGTTTCATCTGAAAGTAAGAAAGATTGGAAGTTAATCTCATTACATGAAGTTGAGAGACTTGGACGAGAAGTTCATGTTTCTCCTCGTATGCCCTATAGTGAGGATGTGGCAGTTATTATGTATACCAGCAGCTGCAGTGCAGATTCCCCAAAGGTATACTATGGCATCAACTAGTGAATGTATCTTCTTGATTAGTTGCTGAGTTATTGCATATATATAAACCGTTTGCATGATCATCTTAAAATAAGGGGAATCATATATATTTCAAGCAAAGTAATTTGAATTTAAAGTTTCAAAACGTAGTTTATGTGTTTGTATATATGCTGTTATTTTAAACTGCCAATTTAGCAATATTCTTTCTTTCTTTTCTCTTCATAATCTAAGCAACTATACTTTACTCTGAAATCTCCCTATTGGCTATTGCTAATACGTTATCTCCATGGTTGACTTTGTTGCTATAATTTGTCTTACCTGATGTATAACTCTTGAATGGAACAGGGAGTCATGATAACTCATGGCAACCTTGTAGCTGCTGCAGCAGCTGTCAAAAATGTGATTCGAAGACTGAAAAGAGATGATGTATACATGGCATATTTGCCCTTAACTCATATTTCTGAATTGGCAATTGAGGTAAGTTCTTTTTTTTTTTTTTTCAATTAAAAATGTTTAAATCTTTTCTTTCTTTCTCTTATTATGGCCTACCAAATGTGATTGAGAAAATTTTGCTATATTTGTTTATCTTGTAGTTGGCAATGATGTCATGTTGTCAAATTGCCTATGGTTCACCTTGGACGCTGACAGATACCTCTAGTAAAATCATGAAAGGGACAAAGGGAGATGTTTCTATATTAAAACCCACAATCATGGCAGCTGTTCCAGCAATGATTGATCATGTTCGAGAAGCAGTGCTGGGAAAGGTGCGAATTGGTTGATTCTCTTGTACATTATAGCAATAGGCCTTTCTTTTTTGTTTCTAATTCCTTATCATCTATACAACGTAGGTTGAGGAGGAGGGTTCAAAGAAACATTTTGACATTGCTTATAAGCGTAGACTAGCAGCTATACAAGGAAGCTGGTTTGGTGCTTGGGGACTAGAGAAATGGTTTTGGGATGCAAGTGTTTTTGAAAGTGCACATGAAATACTTGGAGGTCAAATCCGGTTTATGCTCTCTGCTGGAGCTCCTTTATCTGTGGATTGTCGACGCTTCATTAACATTTGCATAGGGTAAAGATTCTCTCTTCCTCATATATTTAGTTATAGTTTGATGAACTGATGCCAAATAGTTTGTTTATGTAAAATATTAAAATTTTGCTGCTTGGGGATGGGGAATTCAAGCCTTTTGTCTTTTGAGATGGGGAAACGTCCTATCAACCATTGAGTCAAATGCTCGAGTGCAAATATAAAAAGCATTAGTCTCAAAAATTCAATTGTGAATCATTAATGTAACATTTGATTCTTAGAGTATACTGATTTAGTATAAGAAACTAGAACTTGTCATTTTCATATACATTTATATATCAAAAAATATATTTTACTGTGCTTTGTCACCACATTTTTATTTCACCCTTGTTTCTAACTTTAGTTCTGAAGAAATGCTTTGCAGTGAAATCAGAAAGGAATTTAATTCCAAATCTGAGTATCTCAAGTTATTAGTTCAATATATGAGGTGAAATAGAGTAGATAATTGTTTTAACTTTTGAAGTTCTAGAAATATGCCTTTATAAATCTTATTTCGTTGACAAGATAGGGGAGGGTGTGTTGAGATTCTAGTTTTACTTCATGTTCTTATGTAGCCAAAAAAAAAATCTTATTTCGTTTTTCTTTTTCCAATTTTGTTAGTCATTACGTGCAATTTATTACCTTTTTTAACCTGCAGCCATGATTTTCCTTTACTTCTCTGTATATGATCATATATGTGTTCTGTCGTCTCATAGCTAGGACCAAAATATAAACGAAGCCTTTGAATTAGCAATAATAGAAGAAAACCATGGCTCTCTTTCCCATTTGTTTACCTAGTAAATTATACATTATCGAATCTGCATTGACCTCAACCTTTTACTCCCCTTCCGAATTCTCAACATGTTGGGGCCTGAGCCCTGAAACCTCAATCTTCAACAAGAAGTTCAACTTCAATTCAGCTCAAGATTAATACTTTACTTTGTTGTTGGTGATAATCATTGTTTAAATGATCTTGTGATTTAGGTTTCTCAAATAAATCCAATTTCTCCTCATCAGGGTTCCCATAGGTCAAGTATATGGCTCAACAGAGACATGTGGTGCTGTTGCTTGTAATGTGCAGTGGGGAGACACTAACTTGAGCCGAGTTGGGCCACCTCTTTCTTGCTGTTACATTAAGGTATATGACACATTAAAGAATCAAGTTAGTTTTGAACTTCCATTTGCTTTCTCAAGAAATTAGGTTATAATATAAAGGCAAATTTATGCTTGTGGCTTATTCCCCTTGAACAGGAGTAGTTTTAAAGATTACTGTTTATAATGTGCATAATATATACTGTAAAATTTTGAAGAATGGTTTTATATATTTGCAGCTTGTATCTTGGGAGGAAGGTGGGTATACTATATCTGAAAAACCGATGCCGCGAGGAGAGGTTGTTGTGGGGGGATTGGGTGTAACTATGGGCTATTTCAACAATGATATGGAAACTATGAAGGTGTACAAGGTATATTGACAATGCATATTGTATTTCATGTGAAAATAATCATGAAAATATGTATGTGTAACTATATCTTATGTTATGGTGTGTGAGTACCAACTAATATGAGTTTACTTTAATTTGGCCTGTAGGTTGACGAGGGTGGCATGCATTGGTTTTACACGGGAGACATAGGCCAATTTCATCCTGATGGATGCCTTGAGATTATTGGTAGGAAAAAAGATATTGTCAAAATCCAAGATGGGGACAAAATCACATCTAGATCTTAGACTAAAAAGAAAAATATTTAGGTGTTAATTAAAGAGCAAATTGAATTCAAAGTTCGACTGATTAATATGCACAGTATATAACCAGTTTTGCATTCCTATGTTTTCTTTATTATTTATTATCATGTGATACTCGTTGCAGGTGCATACTTTTATTTTTTCTATTGAGTTTATAATTAATTGACAAGTTTTTTTTAAAAAAGAAGTAAATTCATATGGGTAATCATTTAATACACCGGCGGTGTAAATTTTGGACTCCACATACGGGTTATGAAGTTGACACATATTCATTTACTGAATTAATTAAATTTAAATATCTCAATCTAGTCCCTAGGGGACACCTGTCAGCCTTTAAGACCCGCTTGTACAGTCTGTTAAACTCCACTGACGGTGACGGTGTATTATATATAAACCCAATTCATATATGGCTAAATATACAATACACCGTCGGTGGAGTTTAACAAACTACTTATGCGGGTCTTAAAGGGTGACATGTGTCCTCTAGGGACTAGATTAAATTATTTAAAACTTAATTAATTAAAAAAATGGACATGTGTCAACTCCGTAACCCGCTTGTGGAGTCCAAAATTTACACCGCCGGTGTATCAAATAATTACCCTTCATATTTATTATGAATAAAACTAATAACTTCATCCAAGATCATTTATCATTCAAAATTTAGGTTATTAGCTAGGAACATTGCTAGAGATTATTGGATCAAAGATGGATGCTTTTAAGTTAAGGTCATGATTTCAATTCTTGTAAGAATTGAGAAAAAATTTTAAAATTAGTTTCCTTAGTTTAAGGTCTATCATGATTCAACTTCAATGACAATAATAATGATGCATAAATCAATTTTGATTTTGATATAAAAAATGAAAAACAGAATAAAAAAGAAGAGGAAATAAGAAAATTTAAAAAAAAATGTGAGGTGGAAAGAAAGAAAGTTGGCGGCAAAAGATCCACAAATTCGGTTCTGACAACGATATCCAAACTACTAAACCAAAAAATCAGGAAGACAGCTACTAGTTTTTCTATCCAAAACGGTGTGCTCCACCTCCTCACTTTCATAAGTCCATTTTTTTACTCTTCCCTTCCTCTTTCCCATACCTCATCAAAATTCAGATCAGAGCTCAGACAAAACATTAAAATGTGACCTGCCAATCATTTGGAGCCTCTATCTTGATGCCACATCACCACTCCTCCACGTGTCAGAATCTCCGTTGGTTTCTTATTTAGATAGTTTCGTCTTATCCTCTTTTCATGTAACCACTTGATGCCACCACCCAACAGCTGTCAGTTTTTTTTTTTCTTCTCTTCCAAAGCTTGAACTTTTCTTCTCCTTCCTTCCTTCCCCCATTGCCAGCTCTTCCTTACTTCTTACTATGCTGCCCCCAGATTTCTATATATACTATACTCCATTTATTAGTTTTTTCCTTTTTCATTTTACTGTTTTGGGTTTTTCTCTCTCTTTATTTTCTTCCAGATAAGAAAGTTCTTAAGTTTCGAATTACTGTTTTCCCGGAATATTCTTCAGCCGGGAAAACGACGCCGCTGCCATGTCAACTATTTCCGTTTACAGAAGCGAATTCTTGGCTTTTTCTTGCAATGGATCCAGAGCCCGCCGCAAATTTGAGAGGATTCCCTTCTCTCCAACCATGTGAGTTTTGATTCTTTCTTCATGTTAACAATCAAGAAAGGTTTTGCCTTTTGGAATATTCAGTTTTCTTTTTTCCAAGGTTTAGGGTTCTCAAGATTCAAAAAGGGGAATTTTGTTTTGTTTTCTTTACTTTCTTGTTGTGTTTTGTTTATTTAGTTTAATGATTTTTTTTTTCTTGTTTGATTAGGAAGATGGATTCTAAGTCATTTGAAAGTGTGAAAAAAGAACAACTTTCGGTACAGCTTGAAACGCCGTCAATTCCTCAGCTTGAAAACTCAAGACCACCATCGGGTCTTAGATTTGACCGAATGCAACCGTCGGATCAGGACCCGAATGATAAAAGACTAGAATTTGGAAATTTTGTAGCAAGAGAGGCCCTTCTTGATGAAGAACTCTGGGTATATGCCATTCCTAACAAGTCTTCCTTTTTCATACCCTTCTACTTGATCAAATGAATGATTTTGTTTTGGTTTTGTGGTAGACTGCAGCATGGCTGAGAGCAGAAAGTCACTGGGAGGATCGACCACCTGAAAGGTGGGAATTAAATTTTCATCTCTTTTATTTTTTCTTTTTCCTTTTTTGAAGGAAGTGAACACCCTTTTGTTTGTTTGTTTATTTTTGGACTTATATAAAGAAATGAACCCATCAAGTCTTTGCTGGGTAACTATATATAGTACATCAAGAGATGATTAGAGGAGTTGCTTTTTATGCAATGAGACAAAGTTTTTGACCTAGTTATGGAAAAATGTAGTAGGTGTATAGTTAGAAACAGTTTCAAAGTTTTACTGTGGAGATCTATCTGTTGACAGTGGGCTGAATTCAATTTCCTCTGATCTGCTTGTTTGCAGCCTTCACGTGCTAATGCTTTTTCTTGCTAATTTGTATGAATGAATATTGGATGCCCCTGATTGTAGTTATTCCTGATGATATATACAGATATGTTGATAATTTCAAAAGGAAATTTGCTGATGAGGTAGGATACAATATTGTTCTTCTCTTAATTATAAGATGTGCGCATTTTGGTTACTGTAAAATGCTAGAATGTTTCCATCTTTTGTAGGAGTTCAATGCCTTAAAAAGGCGGTGCAAGGGGATACAAGGCCAGACATGCACATGTGTTGTCACGGTATGGTGTTTTCACAAGATGTTTTACTCCATATCTGTATTGCTTTCAATGTGTTATCTATTTTCGGGTTAGAATTGAATCAATTCTCTGCTTCTCTGTTTCTCTTCATTACTCGGAAATCTTTCTCTGGTAATGTTGATTTGTTTGGATGAGAAGTCTTATACAGTGCTTCGATATCAAATTATTAGGTTAAGGAGGACAGGAATACAAAACGCACAGTGCTGAAAAGTGTAGTTGGAACCCTTGATTTTAGCATTCGGTATTTGTTGCAAGGAGAGTCATTTCCTGGGGTACTGTCCATACTCTTTAGATTCAGACTGCTATTCCTTCCCAGCAATCTAACTAAATAGGCCAGTTTGTTAATACTTTCATGAATCGAACCTTTGCAGGAATGTGCAAAGGCTTCCTTCTGCAGCATCATTAGAACACACAATAAATATGCTTATGTTTCCAACTTATGTGTGGCCAAATCAGCTCGTCGACAAGGGATTGCTAGCAATATGTTGTATTTTGCTATTGAATTAGCCAGAGAAAGTGGTAAGATTTACAAGCTTATTTCCTTCAGAAGCTCTGGCCAATATGATACTATTATATTTCCTTCCGAAGCACCTGAACTGGTGCTAGTGGGAGAACTCCCCTTCTAATCTGGTCATTTGCTTGCAGGTGTTGAATTGGTATATGTGCATGTGCATAGACACAATGGACCTGCCCTTGAACTGTACCAAAAGATTGGTTTTGAGGTAATACTGTTGATCCATGCTATATGTGCTTTGTGATTTTTATTTTCTGCCTTTCTCTGTCTGTTATCACATGGGGCTGATTTATACTTTTTTGCATTCTAAATATTAGGTGGTTGAAATGGCAAGCCCTCAGTTGGTAGAACAGCAGATGTACTTACTTTGCTTTCGGACATAAATTCTGTTGAAAACAAATTCAGGACTTCTTTTTTTCTCTTTTTGAATGAAAAAAAGAAACCACTACATACAGCTTAAGATCTAGAGGTTCATTAATGACCAAGGATGGGGAAGGTAACCCAAAAATGTAATATCTCCTGACATGATTGCTCAGGGGACTTGTGTAGGTATTATTTCCATAATCAGAAATAGAAAATGCTATGATTTTTTTGAGGTAAAATGCTATGAATTTTTATGTTCTTTCTGCAATTCTGCTTCCCTTAATAAGATGATTACATCATAGATGAAGATTTTGTTTCTATTTTACAACATTATCAGATATGTAAAGAAGGCAAAATCTTGAGAGCCGACATGGCTTCTGAGTTCTGATTATCTGAATTAGTATCTGATATGAGGATGAAACCACGTAATCAGGACCTAACCATATTCTTGATATAAAATTATAAATGCTTTCTGCACCAAAATTATTTCCCAGGATGTCTGTTGTATGGTGCAAAACTCAAGCTTCCTGAATAACTGTGGTCAAGAATATAACCATGTCATCGAATGGAGACAGGGTACTTCAAAAAGACAAGACAGGGTTCTATAATAATTAAATGAAACCTAAGGAAAACATCATGATGGATTATTCTACTCTATGTCCTTGTCACATTTATATAGGATAAGCTCAATGATGTAACCAAATAAGATTACACATAAGATTAAAGCCTTAGAGGAATTATTATTGTTGGCCGGCTTGTTTTCTGATACACGTCTGGTCCTCTTATTCTCTTGTTTCTAGTTATTGTATTTTTCATAAGGCAGAGATCAGTAGGTAAGTAAAAGTTAAAGATCATCGATAAATTTTAGTCGCTCTCACTAACTCTTGCTGTGTTACATAAACATTCCATCGTGCTTCCGTTTAAGTTCATTCTCATTTCTGAAAATAAAGCCTTTACGCGGTCTTTCAAAATCATCTTGTCATCCGCGGTAGAGCCAGAGGATGGCTCTTGGCAATATATAAATAACATCAAATCCACATGAAATTAAGACATTGGTTCAAAGAGAGAGTTGGTAAAGCTTGATTGTAAGAAACAAGGAATTAGCTAGGATGGCATCATTTTCATCTCCCCTGCATGATGATGATGATGATTGCAATAGTGTTTACACTGATTATTCCAGTAAGATGGCCAAAAATTAGACTACTACTAATGTTTTAAACTTCAAATATTTTCTTCCTATATTTGTCTATATCTCATTTTTTCAAATTATGTGTTTTTGTGATGACAGTGGAAGACGAAGCAAGTATTCTTAGCAAGCATCCACGGTTATTTGAAGCAGCAGCAATAGCAGCCACAGGTGATTGGGAGACTGCCATAAGAATATTCGGACAGCAACCATTTTCGGGGCACCCTCGCAGTAGTGTTGATAACAATAAGGATCCATCTTCATCCCAATCCCAATCCCATGCCAATGCCAACACCAATACAGGAAATGATCCATCTACTTCGCAAGCACATGATAATAACAGTAGCATGCCTGCAGGTAGAAACGAGACGAAGGATCTCAACTATTACTTACCTTTGTACAAAGCAGCACTTAAGGGTGATTGGGAGACTGCCAGAATATTCTTTGAGCATGATCCTAATGCGGTTAATGCCAGGATCAATGATCGCTTGAAGACAGCGCTTCACTTGGCAGTTGGCACAGGAAGGTCCAACAATTTTGTCAAGAAATTGGTAGAGTTAATGACAGCTGCTGATCTTGCATTACAAGATGATAATAGGGAAACTGCCCTTTCCATTGCTGCAACAGTTGGGAACCTGGAAGCTGCCAAGTTGATGGTGGAAAAGAACCCGGATTTGCCTAACATCCGCGACAAAGAAAGTGCAGTACCTCTCCACCGAGCAGTTCAGTATCACCACAAGGACATAGTTCTATATCTACTGCGAGTCACGAGTGATGACATCCAACCAAGTCCTTATGCAGGTGAATCTGGTGTCACAATTCTGCTTCTCTTGGTAATGGTTGGATTCTATGGTAAGTAAGTAACTCAGGGCATTTCTGCACAAAACCTACTTTGTCTTCAATTATGTACCCTGAAGGCCTAAATAATTTTCTGCTCTTACTTTATATTGCAGATGTGGCTCTTGATCTGCTTCAGCGTTATCCTAGTATGGCTAAATCGCACGTTTTTGGTGGTAAAACTCCTCTGAGTATTTTGGCTGTCAAGCCATGTGATTTTCCAAGTGGATGTGGCTTCAATAGTTGGCAACACCTCATATATTTTTGTTAGTCTGAATCTTTTGCTCTCTGCATAGTCCTTAATATGCATGCCTGTATACCAGAACCAGGAGCAAATTGTTTTTTTTTTCCTCTTGTACATGAAAGTTGCACTCTGATGGATATTGAGCCAAAGAATTGTTTTAAACATGTTACTATCTTATAGGTGTTCCTCCAAATCTGGACAAATTCATCAAAAACAAGAATAGAGCAGATGCGGAGAATCCTGCTGAGAACTCTGAAATGCATGCTTGTATTTCCAGCCGCTTAAGAAAGCACATGAGTTACGGTAATTTGTTAAACGTTCCTCTTTACAGTATACGTTTTTAGCAATTCAATTTCTTCTGATTTCCCCTCCCTAATGGTGCAGTGTGGCAAAAGGTGCATCCAACATTGTGGGATGTTGTTGAGAAACTAGGTAAAGTTACATAAACTCCTTTACATAAAAGTTTTCAAATTGAGACCAAATATATGCCTTAGTCTCAGACTCTGATCAGTTAAATGATTAATTCAGTGCCACATATCAAGCACATCAGAGATACCAAAATGATGCATGATCAAGTACTCCAAATAGTCAGAAAGTTGTGCAAGGAAGCTGCAGAATTGGATTTCTCACAAGCTATCTCACTACTCAAAATGCCGCTCCTCATGGCAGCTGAATACGGCATTCCAGAGATCATAGAAGAAATTGCAGAAGAACTACCTCCAGTGCTTTGGACAATAGATGCACAAAAACGTGACTTATTCAAAAGGGCAGTTTTAAACCGCCGTGAGAAAGTTTTCAACCTTTTGTATCAAATGAGTGAGCATAAACGTTACTTAATTCAATCTGAAGACATATTGGGGAACAATATTTTGCATTTGGCTGGAAATTTGGCTCCTAGGCACCAACTCAATCTGGTTTCCGGCGCAGCTTTGCAAATGCAACGCGAGTTACAATGGTACAAGGTATTTATCATGATTGTCCTTTTGTACCTAATACAGCTCAATTATTGTCTAAATTCTACCATGTTTAACCAGGAAGTAGAAAAGTTTCTATATCCTGCATATAGAGAAGTGGCGAACAGTGAAGGGAAGACACCTTCAATGGTATTTACTGAGGCACACAAGGATCTTGTTACAGAAGGAGAGAAATGGATGAAAGATACTGCCAACTCATGCACAGTTGTTGCAGCACTCATTGCAACAGTAGTCTTTGCCGCAGCCATTACTGTGCCCGGAGGCAATGGTGATAACGGCTACCCAATTTTCACCGTTGACAAGACCTTCATTATCTTTGCTGTTTCAGACGCGCTCTCTCTGTTCTCATCAACAGCTGCCATTCTAATGTTCTTGTCTATCCTCACTGCGCGTTACGCGGAAGAAGATTTTCTCTATGCCTTACCAAAGAGATTAATAATGGGTCTCCTCACCCTTTTCATCTCCATAACGTCGATGATGATAGCCTTTAGTTCCACACTCTACCTTGTGTTTGGTGAGGACAAGACCTGGATTCTCATTTCTGTGGCTGGTTCAGCCTGTTTGCTTGTAGCTTTGTTTGTATACCTGCAATTTCCACTTCTTTTGGTTATGATCAATGCCACTTATGGTAGTGGTATTTTTGGCAAGCCAAGTCAGCGTCCATTATTCTAGGTAGCATCCAAGGGGTACTTTGATAGAATAAGTATGATATATGTTGAATTCCAGGGAACTGTAAATTATTTGTTTGGTGAAGGAGAAACTGTATAATTAAATTTTGAAATGATTTCTCTTGTGACATCTAATGATAACATATGTAACATTTCCGTTGATTTTTTTTATTTATTCCATTTCCATGGAAGACAATATTTGGGTGGCTAGGCAACCATGAATCTTTCTCTGAATTGCTAGGAGAATCGAGAATGTGATAAATTTGGCTGCGTTTAGTAGAGTGGTGCGGTAGCGTAGTAGAGTGGTGCGGTAGCCGTGCGATTGACACTATTTAGCAACTGTACAGATGAGATTACACTGTGTAGATTAGATTAGGTACCCTACAGATGAGATTATTAGAGCAGTGATTGAAACAGAGTTTACACTTATGTACATATGAGATTATTAGAGCAGCGATTGAAACAGAGTTTACACTTAAATTCCGTTTGGACCAAAACGGTGGTACGGTGATGAAACAGTCAAACGGTGGTAAAACAGTTACAAATACACACGAACAAACACTATACAAATTTTCTTTTCGGCCACAAAACTTTACAAATTTAATATTGGAAAATAATAACACGAACTTCCATATTGGAGGACTTTGTCTTGTGATCCAATCCACTAAATGCAGAATATTCATGTCTTTCATGTTGTTGGACTTGAATGGGTTTCTAATTTGGGTTTGGGCCTTTTTTTTTCTTTTTTTTTGCTATGGCCTGTCTTGCTCTTCTTTTTCCTGATTGATTTCTTCTCACCCGCTTATCAGTCAAATAGCCAATAGGAGTATAGGATCAAAATCGTTAAAATAAGCACGGGTGTACTAAATCATTACCCTTTCATCGCAAGTAAAATCTTTTCCCTCTCTTCCAACGTTACAAAAACCCAAAGGTTGGGTTGTATACATCAGCTGCATCAGCGTTGCCCTCTTCTCATTCCGATCTCTCTCCTCAACCAAAATTACCTCTTAGACGGTTTCTTTCGGTTTTAGGGTTTGCAATTTCTCTCATTTCTCCCTCAATTCTCGTCTTCCGTCAATGCCGTATGAAGCAGCAACTGAAATTACGAAGCTCTCAAGAATTTCCGCGAGGTTTCTTCGAACGTTCGATCTCATGTCAAACGGGTATTTTTCCCCCAAATTATGTATTCCGATTGTCTTTTGAGTTTAGGATATTCTTTTGTTGTTGGTCTCTTTGATTTAATTTTCCTTCGGTTTTGCGAATAGAAATTGCTGCATATCGTTCTGGTGCTTATTTTGATTTTATCTTTGAACCTAAGACGGGTTTATCTATTCGATTGTTCTCTCTCTCTCTCTCTCTTTCTCTCCTTTTGCTTTCTTGATTATCTTGATATTTAGCTTTTGGTGTTTTGATTAGGGTTTTGGATATTATTTTGTTGATCTTTTAGATTTAATCTTTCGGTTTTGAGGATAATTAGTATTACAGATCATTCTTTACAGATCATTTTTTAATAAAAATTTGTTTGTTTATTATGACTTAAGTTTTGATGGAGGAAGTAGAAACGCTGTAGCTTTTTGGTACTCTTAAGAGGTCTAGTTTTTGGAGTTTCTCTTCGCTAAAGGCAGGGAGAGTTAATACCATATAAAATAATGAAACCTGAAGGAATTCTGACCAGCACTTATTCAGTAATATATAAACGCTGTAATTTTGAGTTATATCAATCCCTTTCATTTCTTTTGACTGTACTCTGCCTTATTCTAATTTTCTTTATCCTATATTGCAGACTGTTTCCTTTTTTTAACATACCTCTTGAAGAGCTTTGCTGGTTATATCAGGCCACATGAAGAAAGCATATGTAAAAGCATCGTGAATTTGGTCGTCGCATGTTCTGACTCTGTAACCATTAGAAATGTGAGTGTAGTCCTAATTTTTGCTCTTCTTCAGTATTTCTTTGATCTTGTTCTTTTGGTTTTAAATTTTTTATGCATGATTGTGTTGAGTGCATGAGTTGTTGGTAGGCTATCATGTTCTGGGCACAGATTTTAAGAGGGGTTTATTTTCTTTGATTGACACATTATTGGAGGAGAGGTAAAGGTTTAATTTTGCCCTTTATTTTATATTGTTGCATAAAGAATATTTAAGCTATGATAAAGATCTTATCTTATTAAAGTTGTTGTGGTTAATGAGATTTCATGCATTAATAATTGGATCAAGTCAGACACAGCTGTTTGAATCTGTCTATTTGGATTAAATGTATTGCATGCTGTTTGAATCTATTTCTTTGAGCAGGGGGATACATGCACCTGAAATTGAGTCAAAGTCTGAGGTGCTAGGATGCAATTTTTGATCTACGACTATTTATACACTTATCTTTTGCTGGTTCAACAGAAGATGCCCAAAGTGTTTCTACAGACCAGCCTTAGACCTATCCTTGTAAATTTGGCATACACCAAAAATCTCAGCATTCCTCTTCTGCAATGTCTGGCACGCCTACTTGAACTTTTCACCAATTATTTTGATGTCACTTTAGGTGGCAAATTGTTGGAGCATCTGAAGAAATGGTTGGAACTGGACAAACTTGCTCAGAGTCAGAAGTCATGGAAGGCTGGTGAAGAGCCAAAATTTGCTGCAGGTTATGCTTTTTCAAAATTCTCTTTCTAGGAATAAAATTTTCCCAGTATTTCTGCTCATTTATATTTATGCACAAAAAAGTTTGCTAGACTCCTTTTTACACTTTCTACGTATTTAAAATTAATTTCCTTGTTTGTGCAGCTATTATTGAGCATTTTTGTCTGCTTCCTCATGCTGCATCAAAGTTTCTTGATGAACTTGTAACATCGACTATTGGCTCTTCCCCCTGGCCAATTTGATGAAGAATTTATGCCAAATGCTGCAATGGAGGTGATGATTATCAATGTTCTGATACGTGTGAGTCTTTCTCTTGACTTGTGCTCTCAAGTTGTTGCAAACACCCTTGATACTTTAATGTTGCTAATGGTTTTTGTACTAAGAGGTTTCATTGTTGCCAAAAGTAGGTAATGCAAGTAAGCAACTTGGTATTCCTTATATCTGATTTTAACCGCTGCCTATAATTATTAGAGATGAAAGTTCTAATTTCTCCCTGCCATCTTTTTATGAGTGCTTAATTTTTCTGAATTATTGCAGGTATTAATATGCAAGTAGAGAACTCTTCAGAAACAGGGCTTGGAACTCAAAAGGGAATGGTTTTGCCTTTCCAACCCCTTTCACTTGCATTAATATGTTGATATGATGGCAGTAAGTACTTATTTATCTTAAATAGTTCATAGTGAATGTGTTAATTGAGGAAAACTTAACTCTTTTGTTTATTATATATTGGGAAAAGGCTTAAACCTCTCACAAAGCATTTAAGGGAGAAGATGCAAATTGTGGCTTCTGAATTGCTTGAGTTGTGGAGAGAGATTGTTATTAAAGCGACTGCCAAGAATAAGAAAGCGGAACCACTAGTTCCATCAAGTTTGAGAAAACTCAGAATTCTAGTGCTGTGAAGGATCTTCAGTATAGTAACTGTAAAGATTAAGAAATATCTGAAGTGGATTCACTAAAACATATCAAAGTTGAGATAAAGGAAACAAATGGAGATACAATGTTGAGAAGACAAATTGGGGGGGAGACTGTTAAGGTTGAAAAGAATAGTAAGGATGAGAGACGGGCATCAATTGTAAAGAAACCATCAGAGTCACCTGCTGCTCCCCCAAAACTGCTGTCATTGGTGAAATGTGATGATCCTTTGCGTGCAAATTTTCGGAGGCTGGAGGAACCTTGGCACCAGAGCTTGCTACTTATTCACATCAAGTCTATGTAAGTGTCTCATGACTTCTTTATCTGATTCTTGATATCAAGCAACTTTCTTGGATGGTTGCTTGACAATCTGAATGGATCATTCTGCTGCCATTTACAGTATATTGTGGTTTGTGGAAATGATACTTTTGCTGGAATTATCACCAAAGGGATCACTGAGCTCAAGTAATTGGAGGTGCTGGACTTGGGATATATGAATTGCAGTAGACCTCTTCCCCCTGAACTTGGCAGCAATCTGTCACTAATGATCCCGTAAGTTGATAAGGTCAAAAAGTTTGGTACTCAGACTCCGGAGGTTCTTTATCTCTCACCAGTAGAATAATTCAATTTTATGCCTATGTTGCAGTTTACTGGACCATAATGAGCTTCAAGCTAGGTAGTTTTCCTCCTGAAATTTATGAACTTCAAATGCTTTCAGAAACTCAAGTGGATGAAACCATCTAATGTTGCAATGAAAGATTCAATATATGGTAAGCCAACATATGCTAGCTCCATTAAGTCAAAAGATAAAAAGGAATACTTAAACAATTCTTGCCTCTTATGAGTTTTTCTTTGTTGTTAAATATTTACAAGTGGACTAAGTTAAATGCAAAGTGTTTTTTTCTAATTAAAGAAGAAAAGAAACATAAGGCAAATTATTGCGTCTCATCTCACTTGTGCTTTAAGAGTCTTTTGATTACTGCTTGCAGGTGCATACAGATTTACAATTGATACAAATTATTGCTGCCGTAGATGTGAGCAGATATTGCATCTCATCTCTCAATGTACAGTTACTGTATTTCTTCTCATGCATTAAGCTTCACTCGGACTTCGAGCATGGGATCTTACATAGTGTGGGGTCAAAGCTCTCCTCAGTCTCCTTCACCTTTCCGCTGTCCTGATCGTCCAAAGCTTCCCCAAAAATTCAGAGCTTTAAAGCCATCTAATCATTTATTTATTCTTTTTTGATCTTTTGTGTTTTCTTTTTGTGCTGGATTCTTTGTGATTTTGTTTGTCAATGATTGTCTTGATTGTTTCTTGTGAATTGTTGATTGTTTCTTGTGAATTGTGTTGCCATTTGCTTGTTGGTGATTTTTTTTTGGCTTCTGGATGATTGCTTGATTATGTTCTTCTGTTTTGCAGTTTTATCTGTTGCTGTTGTCACTCTATTGGTGCTGTTGATGAAGGTGAACTACTTGTCACAGTTGTAGTTATTTCGATTTCTTGGCAATGTTTAAAATATTAATTTTATGTTCTTGTTAGGACCCCCCCCACCCCCCTCTTTTTCTCTTCTTTCTTTCTTTTTCTCAGGTAGTTCTTGCGGCAATGAGGAGAGCGTGGAATGTTCGAAATGGGAGCTGCTACTTTGAAATGGGGTATGGAGTCCATTTATCCGTCGTTTACCATCATTGTTCATGTTGTCGAGCGCTGTCCGTGTCTTTCGAGTACCTTCCTATCTAGCAAGTATGATTCATGCCTTTTATAACTCAAATGTTTAAAAGAGTTTAGTAATTAGGAGACCGATGAGAGCTGTCTCTCTAAACATCTAAACAATTTTAGTAATTAGGAGACCGATAGGAGATGTCTCCCCAAACATCTAAAAGATTTAGTAATTAGGAGATTGATGGGAGTTGTCTCCCCAAACATTTAATTAAAAAAAGTGACCGATGAGAGCTGTCTCTCCAAACATTTAGTTAAAAGTGATCGATGAGAGCTATCTCTCCAAACATTTAATTAAAAAAAGTGACCTATGAGAGCTATCTCTCCAAACAATTAAAAAAGTGACCAACACTAAAAATAAAAAGTGACTGATGAGAGCTGTCTCTCCAAACATTTAATTAAAAAGTGATTGATAAGAGCTGTCTCTCCAAAATTTAAATAAAAAGTGACCGATGTGAGCCGTCTCTCCAAACATTTAAAGAAAAAGTGACCGATGAGAACTCTCTCTCCAAATATTTAATTAAAAGTGACTGATGTGAGCTATCTCTTTAAACATTTAATTAAAAAATTGATCGATGAGAGCTGTCTCTCCAAACATTTAAATAAAAAGTGACCGATGAGAGCTATTTCTCCAAACATTTAATTAAAAGTGATCGATGAGAGCTATCTCTCCAAACATTTAATTAAAAAAAGTGACCGATGAGAGCTTTCTCTCAAAACAATTAAAAAATAGACCGATGATAGGTATCTCTACAAACAATTAAAAAAGTGACCGATGAGAGCTATCTCTCCAAACATTCCAAACATTTAACTAAAAAGTGACAGATGAGAGCTATCTCTTCAAACATTTATATAAAAAGTGACCGATGAGAGCTGACTCTCCAAACATTTAATTAAAAAGTGACCGATGAGAGTTATCTCTCCAAACATTTAAATAAAAAGTGACCGATGAGAGCTGTTTCTCTAAACATTTAATTAAAAGTGACCGATGAGAGCTGTCTCTCTAAACATTTAATTAAAAAAATGACCGATGAGAGCTGTCTCTCCAAACATTTAATTAAAAAAGTGACTGATGAGAGCCGTCTCTCCAAACATTTAATTAAAAGTGACCGATGAGAGCTGTCTCTCCAAACATTTAATTAAAAAAAGTGACTGATGAGAGCTGTCTCTCCAAACATTTAATTAAAAGTGACCGATGAGAGCTATCTCTCCAAACATTTAATTAAAAAAAGTGATCGATGAGAGCTCTCTCAAAACAATTAAAAAAGTGACCGATGAGAGCTATCTATCAAAAAATAAATTAAAAAGTGATTGATGAGAGCTGTCTCTCAAAACAATTAAAAAGTGATCGATGAGAGCTATCTCTCAAAACAATAAATTAAAAAGTGACCGATGAGAGCTGTCTCTCAAAACAATTAAAAAGGGACCGATGAGAGGTATCTCTCCAAACAATAAATTAAAAAAGTGACTGATGAGTGCTGCCTCTCAAAACAATTAAAAAAGTGATCGATGAGAGCTATCTCTCAAAACAATAAATTAAAAAAGCGACCGATGAGAGCTGTCTCTCAAAACAATAAATTAAAAAAGTGACCGATGAGAGCTGTCTCTCAAAACAATTAAAAAAGGAACCGATGAGAGGTATCTCTCCAAACAATAAATTAAAAAAGTGACTGATGAGTGCTGCCTCTCAAAACAATTAAAAAAGTGATCGATGAGAGCTATCTCTCAAAACAATAAATTAAAAAAGTGACCGATGAGAGCCATCTCTCTAAACATTTAATTAAAAAAGTGAACGATGAGAGTTGTCTCTCCAAACATTTAATTAAAAAGGTGACCGATGAGAGCTGTCTCTCCAAACATTTAATTGAAAAAGTGACCGATGAGAGCTGTCTCTCCAAACATTTAATTAAAAAAGTGATCGATGAGAGCTGTCTCTCCAAACATTTAATTAAAAAAGTAACCGATGAGAGCTGTCTCTCCAAGCATTTAAATAAAAAAGTGACCGATGAGAGCTATCTCTTTAAACATTCAATTAAAAGTGACCGATGAGAGCTATCTCTCCAAACATTTAATTAAAAAATTTACCAATGAGAGCTGTCTCTCAAAACAATTAAAAAAAGTGACCTATGAGAGCTATCTCTGCAAACAATAAATTAAAAACTGACCGATGAGAACTGTCTCTCAAAACAATTAAAAAAGTGACCGATAAGAGCTATCCCTTCAAACAATTAAAAAAGTGGCCAACATTAAAAAAAAAGTGACCGATGAGAGCTGTCTCTCCAAACATTTAATTAAAAAGTGACTGATGAGAGCTATCTCGCTTAACATTTAAATAAAAAGTGATCGATGAGAGCTATCTCTCCAAACATTTATTGAAAAGTGACCGATTAGAGCTGTCTCTCCAAACATTTAATTAATAAGTGACCGATGAGAGCTGTCTCTCCAAACATTTAATTAAAAAGGTGACCGATGAGAGTTGTCTCTCCAAACATTTAAATAAAAAGTGACTGATGAGAGCTGTCTCTCCAAACATTTAATTAAAAATGATCGATGAGAGCTGTCTCTCCAAACATTTAATTAAAAAAGTGACCGATGAGAGCTATCTCTCCAAACATTTAATAAAAAAAGTGACCGATG
>AWUE01016423.1:0-37614 GCA_001974825.2 Corchorus olitorius
AATTAATAAAGTGACCGATGAGAGCTGTCTCTCCAAACATTTAATTAAAAAGGTGACCGATGAGAGTGTCTCTCCAAACATTTAAATAAAAAGTGACTGATGAGAGCTGTCTCTCCAAACATTTAATTAAAAATGATCGATGAGAGCTGTCTCTCCAAACATTTAATTAAAAAAGTGACCGATGAGAGCTATCTCTCCAAACATTTAATAAAAAAAGTGACCGATGAGAGTTGTCTCTCCAAACATTTAAATAAAAAGTGACTGATAGGAGCTATCTCTCCAAACATTTAATTAAAAGTGGCCGATGAGAGCTATCTCTCTAAACAATTAAGAAAGTGACCAATGAGAGCTGTCTCTTAAAACAATTAAAAAAGTGACCGATGAGAGCTATCTCTCCAAACAATAAATTAAAAAAGTGACCGATGATGTTGTATTAACCATCACGGTTTTTTGTCTAAAATCGCGTTCCGAGGCCCCGACTCCGTTTTGCATGATTTTTGCCACCGAGACTCCTAGAAATTTCTATATTCACCTTACCAAATGTCATCCACATTAGATTTAAGGATTTGTATTTACGAACATCTAAATCTTGTTTCGATTTAATTAGAAATTAATTCAGAAAAAATAGGAAAAACTATATTAGAAGCGTGTAAAACCCTTCAATCTTTATGGCGTTGAATTATATATTTGTTTATTAGTGTTTTGGCCAAAGATTGAGGAAAAACCTTTCGGGTCAATTTTTGCAAAATTTTAGCCGCAATCGTGTATTAACCATCACGGTATTTGGCTAAAATCGCGTTCCGGGGCCCCGGCTCAGTTTTGCATGATTTTTGGCGCCAAAACTCATTAAAATATCTATATTAATCTAGCCAAATCTCTGCCATATTGGATTTAAGGATTTGTTTTTACGAACATCAGAAACCGGTTTCGATTTAATTAGAAATTAATTCGGAGAAATATGAGAAAATCGATATTAGATGCGTGAAAAGACCTTCAATCTTTTTGGCATTGTATTATATATTTTTATGAATATTTTGGCCATCAATTGAAGACAAAATCTTTCGGGTCAATTTTTGCTAAATTTTCGCCGAAATCGTGTACTAACTATCACGGTTTTTGGCTAAAATCGCGTTCCGGGGCTCCGACTCCGTTTTGCATGATTTTTGCCACCGAGACTTCTAGAAATTTCTATATTCACCTAACCAAATGTCATCCACATTAGATTTAAGGATTTGTATTTACGAACATCTAAATCTTGTTTCGATTTAATTAGAAATTAATTCAGAAAAAATAGGAAAAACTATATTAGAAGCGTGTAAAACCCTTCAATCTTTATGGCGTTGAATTATATATTTTTTATTAGTGTTTTGGACAAAGATTGAGGAAAAACCTTTCGGGTCAATTTTTGCAAAATTTTAGCCGCAATCGTGTATTAACTATCACGGTATTTGGCTAAAATCGCGTTCCGGGGCCCCGGCTCAGTTTTGCATGATTTTTGGCGCCAAGACTCATTAAAATATATATATTAATCTAGCCAAATCTCTGTCATATTAGATTTAAGGATTTGTTTTTACGAACATCAGAAATCAGTTTCGATTTAATTAGAAATTAAATCGGAGAAATATGAGAAAATCGATACTAGATGCGTGAAAAGACCTTCAATCTTTTTGGCATTGTATTATATATTTTTATGATTATTTTGGCCGTAAATTGAAGAACAAATCTTTCGGGTCAATTTTTGCAAAATTTTCGTCGAAATCGTGTACTAACCATCACGGTATTTGGCTAAAATCGCGTTCTGGGGCCCCGGCTCAGTTATGCATGATTTTTGACGCCAAAACTCATTAAAATATCTATATTAATCTAGCCAAATCTCTGCATATTGGATTTAAGGATTTGTTTTTACGAACATCAGAAACCGGTTTCGATTTAATAAGAAATTAATTCGGAGAAATATGAGAAAATCGATATTAGATACGTGAAAAGACCTTCAATCTTTTTGGCATTGTATTATATATTTTTTAAGAATATTTTGGCCATCAATTGAAGACAAAATCTTTCAGGTCAATTTTTGCTAAATTTTCGCCAAAATCGTGTACTAACTATCACGGTTTTTGGCTAAAATCGCGTTCTGGGGCTTCGACTCAGTTTTGCATCATTTTTGCCACCGAGACTCCTAGAAATTTCTATATTCACCTACCCAAATGTCATCCACATTAGATTTAAGGATTTGTATTTGCGAACATCTAAATCTTGTTTCGATTTAATTAGAAATTAATTCAGAAAAAAATAAGAAAAACTATATTAGAAGCGTGTAAAACCCTTCAATCTTTATGGCGTTGAATTATTTAGTTTTTTATTAGTGTTTTGGCCAAAGATTGAGGAAAAACCTTTCGGGTCAATTGTTGCAAAATTTTAGCCGCAATCGTGTATTAACCATCACGGTATTTGGCTAAAATCGCGTTCCGGGGCCCGGCTCAGTTTTGCATGATTTTTGGCGCCAAGACTCATTAAAATATCTATATTAATCTAGCCAAATCTCTGCCATATTAGATTTAAGGATTTGTTTTTACGAACATCAGAAACCGGTTTCGATTTAATTAGAAATTAATTCGGAGAAATATGAGAAAATCGATATTAGATGTGTGAAAAGACCTTCAATCTTTTTGGCATTGTATTATATATTTTTATGATTATTTTGGCCATAAATTGAAGACAAAATCTTTCGGGTCAATTTTTGCAAAATTTTCGCCGAAATCGTGTACTAACCATCACGGTTTTTGGCTAAAATCGCGTTCCGGGGCCCGACTCCGTTTTGCATGATTTTTGCCACCGAGACTTCTAGAAATTTCTATATTCACCTAACCAAATGTTATCCACATTAGATTTAAGGATTTGTATTTACAAACATCTAAATCTTGTTTCGATTTAATTAGAAATTAATTCAGAAAAAATAGTAAAAATTATATTAGAAGCGTGTAAAACCCTTCAATCTTTATTGTGTTGAATTATACATTTTTTATTACTGTTTTGGCCAAAGATTGAGGAAAAACCTTTCGGCTCAATTTTTGCAAAATTTTAGCCGCAATCGTGGTATTTGGCTAAAATTGCGTTCCGAGGCCCCGGCTCAGTTTTGCATGATTTTTTGCGCCGAGACTCCTAGAAATTTATGTATTCATCTACCCAAATCTCAGCCACATTGGATTTGAGGATGTGTTTTTACGAACATTTGAATCTTGTTTCTGTTTAATTAGAAATTAATTCGAGGAAAAAAAAAGAAAAACGATATTAGAAGCGTGAAAAGCCCTTCAATCTTTTATTGGTTGAGTTATATATTTTTTATTAGTGTTTTGACCAAAGATTGAGGAAAAACATTTCGGGTCAATTTTTGCAAAATTTTAGAGGTAATCATGTATCACGGTTTATGGCTAAAAAGCGTTCCGAGGTCCCGTCTCAATTTTGCATGATTTATGGCGCCAAGACTCATTCAAATATCTATATTAATCTAGCCAAATCTCTGCCATATTGGATTTAAGGATTTGTTTTTATGGGCATCAGATACTGATTTCGAATTAATTAGAAATTAATTCGGATAAATATGAGAAAATTGATTTAATTAGAAATAAATATGAATTATATATTTTTTATTAGTGTTTTGCCCAATGATTGAGGAAAAACCTTTCGGGTCAATTTTTTAAAAATTTTAACCGTAATCGTGTATTAACCATCACGGTATTTGGCTAAATCGCGTGTCGGGGCCACCACACAGTTTTGCATGATTTTTTGCGCCGAGACTCCTAGAAATTTCTGTATTATTCATCTAACCAAATCTCAGCCACATTGGATTTAAGGATTTGTTTTTACGAACATCTGAATCTTGTTCCGATTTGATTAGAAATTAATTCGGGAAAAAATGGGAAAAACGATATTAGAAGCGTGAAAAGCCCTTTAATATTTTTGGCATTGAATTATTTATTTTTATTAGTGTTTTAGCCAAAGAATGAGGAAAAACCTTTCGGGTCATTTTTTGCAAAATTTTAGCCGTAATCGTGTATTAATCATCACGGTTTATGGCTAAAAAGCGTTCTGAGGCACCGTCTCAATTTTGCATGATTTTCAGTGCCAAGACTCATTAAAATATCTATATTCATCTAACTAAATCTCTGCCACATAGAATTTGTTTTTACGAGCATCAAAAACCGGTTTTGATTTAATTAGAAATTAATTCGGAGAAATTTTAGAAAATCGATATCAGATGCGTGAAAATCCCTTCAATCTTTTTGGCATTGTATTATATATTTTTTATTATTATTTTGGCCATAAATTGTAGACAAAATTTTTCGGGTCAATTTTTGTAAAATTTTAGCCGAAATCATGTTTTGACCATCAAGGTTTTTGGCTAAAATCACGTACCGCGGCCCTGGCTCAGTTTTGCATGATTTTTGACACGGAGACTCCTAGAAATTTCTATATTCATTAACCAAATGTCAGCCACATTAGATTTAAGGATTTGTTTTTATGAACATCCGAATCTTGTTTCGATTTAATTAGAATTTAATTCGGAAAAAAAACAGGAAAAACGATATTAGAAGCATGAAAACCCTTCAATCTTTATGGCTTTGAATTATATATTTTTTATTAATGTTTTGGCCAAATATTGAGGAAAAACCTTCCGAATCAATTTTCGCAAAATTTTAGCCGTAATCATATAATAACCGTCACAGTTTATGGCTAAAAACGCGTTTTGGGGCCCCAGCTCAGTTTTGCATTATTTTTTGCGGCAAAACTCATTGAAATATCTATATTCATCTAACCAAATCTCTGCCACATTATATTTAAGAATTTGTTTTACGAGAATCGGAAACATGTTTCGATTTAAAAAGAATTAATTCGTAAAAATATAGGAAAATTGATATTAGATGCCTGACAAGCCCTTCAAAATTTTTTGGGTTGTAGTAGATATTTTTATATTTATTTTGGCCATAAAATGAGGAAAATCTCTTTCGGGTCAATTTTTGTAAAATTTTAGCCGAAATCGTGCGATTTTTGGCTAAAATCGCTTCCGGGGGGCCCGACTCAGTTTTGCATGATTTTTGGCGCCGGGACTCCTAGAAATTTCTGATTTCATCTAACCAAATCTCCGCCACATTGGATATAAGGTTTTGTTTTTACGAACATATAAATCTTGTTTCGATTTGATTAGAAATTAATTCAAGGGGAAAAAAAAAAAGAAAAACGATATTAGATGCATGACAAGCCCTTCAATTTTTATGGCGTTGAATTATATATTTTTTATTAGTTTTTTGGCCAAAAATTAAGGAAAAACCTTTCAGGTCAATTTTTGCAATTTTAGCTGTAATTGTATACTAACCATCACGATTTATGCCAAACAAAAATGTTCTGAGGCCCTGTCTCAATCTTGCATATTTTTGGCTCCAAGTCTCATTAAAATATCTATATTCATCTAACCAAATCTCTGTCACATTGGATTTAAGGATTTGTTTTTACGAGCATCAGAAACCGGTTTTGATTTAATTAGAAATTAATTCGGAAAAAAGGAGGAAATCGATATTAGATGCGTGAAAAGCCCTTCATTCTTTTTCGCATTGTATTATATATTTTTTTTTATTTTGGCCATAAATTAAGGAAAATATCTTTCGAGTCAATTTTTGCAAAATTTTAGCCGAAATCGTGTAATAACCATCCCTGTTTTTGGCTAAAATCGCATTCCGGGGTCCCGGCTCAGTTTTGCATGATTTTTGGCATGGAGACTCCTAGTAATATCTATATTTATCTAACCAAATCTCAGCCACATTAGATTTGAGGATTTGTTTTTACGAACATTTGAATCTTGTTTCGATTTAATTAAAAACTAATTCGGAAAAAAATAGGAAAAACAACATTAGAAGCGTGAAAAGCCCTTCAATCTTTATGGCGTTGAATTATATATTTTTTGTTAGTGTTTTGGCCAAATATTGAGGAAAAACCTTCCGGGTCAATTTTTGTAAAATTTTAGCCGTAATCGTGTAATAACCATCATAGTTTATGGCTAAAAACGCGTTCCGAGGCCCCAACTCAGTTTTGCATGATTTTTGACGCCAAGCCTCATTGAAATATCTATATTTATCTAACGAAATCTCTGCCACATTAGATTTAAGAATTTTTTTTTTTCGAGGATCAGAAATCGGTTTCGATCTAAAAAGAAATTAATTTGGAAAAATATAAGAAAATCAATATTTGATGCCTAAAAAGCCCTTCAATATTTTTGGCATTGTATTAGTTATTTTTATGATTATTTTGGCCATAAATTGAGGAAAAATTCTTTCGGGTTAGTTTTTGCAAAATTTTAGCTGAAATCGTGTACTAATCATCACGGTTTTTGGCTAAAATCGTGTTCTGGGGCCTCAGCTCAGTTTTGCATGATTTTTGGCGCCGGGACTCCTAAAATTTTTTTTATTCATCTAAATGAATCTGAGCCACGTTGGATTTAAAGATTTGCTTTTACGAACATTTGAATCTTGTTTTGATTTGATTTGAAATTAATTCAGGAAAAAATAAAAAAGGAAAAATGATATTAGAAGCGTTAAAAGCCCTTCAATCTTTTTGGCGTTAAATTATATATTTTTTATTAGTATTTGGGCCAATGATGGAGGAAAAACCTTTCGGGTCAATTTTTGCAAAATTTTAGTCGTAATCGTGTCAAAAAATGCGTTTCGAGGCCCCGCCTCAGTTTTTCATGATTTTTTGCACCGAGACTCCTAGAAATTTCTGTATCATCTAACCAAATCTCTTCCATGTTGGATTTAAGGATTTTCTTTTACGAGCATAAGAGACTGGTATCGATTTAATTAGAAATTAATTAAGAAATCATGAGAAAATCGAAATTAGATGCGTGAGAAGCCCTTCAATATTTTTTGCATTGTATTATATACTTTTTATGATTATTTTGGCCATAAATTGAGGAAAAAATCTTTCGGGTCAATCTTTGCAAAATTTTAGCCGAAATCGTGTACTAACCATCACAGTTTTTGGCTAAAATTGCGTTCTGGGGCCCCGGCTTAGTTTTTCATGATTTTTGGCACAGAGACTCCTAGAAATTTCTATATTCATCTAACCAAATGTCAGCCACATTAGATTTAAGATTTGTTTTTACGAACATCTAAATCTTGTTTCGATTTAATTAGATATTAATTCGGAAAAAAATAGGAAAAACGATATTAGAAGCGTGAAAAGCCCTTCAATCTTTATGGCATTGAATTATATATTTTTTATTAGTGTTTTGGCCAAAGATTGAGTAAAAACCTTTCGGTTCAATTTTTGCAAGATTTTAGCCGTAATCATGTACTCTATCACGGTTTATGGCCAAAAATGCGTTACGGGTCCTCGTCTCAGTTTTGCATGATTTTTGGCACCAAAACTCATTGAAATATCTATATTCATCTAACCAAATCTCTGCCATATTGGATTTAAGGATTTGTCATCAGAAACCGGTTTCGATTTACTTAGAAATTAATTCAGAAAATATTGGAAAATCGAAATTAGTAGCATGAAAAGCCCTTTAATCTTTTTGGCGTTGAAATATATATTTTTTATTAGTGTTTTGGCCAAAGATTGAGGGGAAAAAAACTTTTGGTTCAATTTTTGCAAAATTTTAGTCGTAATCGTTTACTAACCATCACGGTTTATGGCTAAAAACGTGTTTCTTGGCCCTAGCCCAATTTTGCAAGATTTTTGGCGACCAGACTCATTAAAATATCTATATTCATCTAAGCAAATCTCAGTCTCATTGGATTTAAGAATTTATTTTTACAAGAATCAGAATCTTGTTTCGATTTAATTAGAAATTAATTCAGAAAAAATAATAAGAACGATATTATATTAGAAGTGTGAAAAGTCCTTTAATCTATTTTGACGTTAATTATATATTTTTTATGAGTATTTTGGCCAGAGATTGACGGGTTAATTTTTGAAAAATTTTAGCCAAAATCGTGTATTAACCGTCATGATTATGACTAAAAACGTGTTCCGAATCCCGACTCGATTTTGTATGATTTTTGGTGCAGTGTGGCAAAAGATGCATCCAACATTGTGGAATGTTGTTGAGAAACTAGGTAAAGTTACATAAACTCCTTACATAAAAGTTTTCAAATTGAGACCATATATATGCCTTAGTCTCAGACTCTCAGTTAATGGATTAATTCAGTGCCACATATCAAGCACATCCGAGATACCAAAATGATGCCTGATCAAGTACTCCAAATAGACAGAAAGTTGTGCAAGGAAGCTGCAGAATTGGATTTCTCACAAGCTATCTCCCTACTCAAAATGCCGCTCCTCATGGCTCATCGCAGCTGAATACGGCATTCCAGAGATTATAGAAGAAATTGCAGAAGAAATTCCACATATGGTAGTGGTATTTTTGGCAAGCCAAGTCAGCGTCCATTATTCTAGGTAGCAATCCCAGGGCACTTCGATATATAAAATAAGTATATGATATATGGTGATTTCAAAATTTATCAGTTTCCAGAATTTTAATGAGTTAATCATTGCGTGGATTGTCATTCTGCTTTTCCCATGTTTATAGGCTCATTGATGTGCTTGGTGATGAACTTAAACTGCATATTCAACCCATTCTACAATCTACATTATATAAAATTAGAAACTTGAACCATTCTATACGATTAAGTACATATAGAGAAGTGTGTGTGTATTCATTTGAGAAGATTGTGAGCGAGGGACTTTTAGGCTGTCTTTAAAAGTAATCATGCTGAATTAAATTCCTTAATTTTCCGATTTTCCCTCCTCAATTAACATGAGATGCATCCAAGATCCAACATGTTGAACTGGGTAAGTTACAAATACATATACATATACTCCTTACATAAGAGTTTCCAAAATGAGACAATGTCAAGCACGTCCTCGATACCATGATCAAGTACTACAATTAGTCATAAGGCTGTGCAAGGAAGCTGCAAAATTGGATTTCTCACAAGCTCAAAATGCAATAGTCAAATCCGTCTGCTTCACAAGCTCAAAATGCAAGTCATTCAAATCCGTCTGCTTCAATTATGTATGGGTTGTGTTTGAGGGTGGGACTAAGATTGGATGATGGTTTGTCGTGCATCCCAACAAAACACTCGTATATATTACTTTAAGAACATATCTGCTTCAAACATCCGCGTGAGATACTTTGATATGTTCCAAAAGCGGGGATAACTTCGAACCAATGATTTCTACATTGGAATTAGAGTGGCCACTGAGAAACACATTTGTAATCTGCAACCAAAGCACCAAGACAAGGGGGGGAAATCTTAATTTTGGCTATGAGGGCCTGGGACTGACTCAAGCAAGCAAAGATATGGCAGTTTATTGAAAAAGGAGGGGCAATTTATGCACCCTCAACTACAGTTTACCTAAGTGCATCCAAAGATATAGCATTTTACAAAATGTAACACTGCAGATGCCAATAAGTGAGCTTGACAAGACAAACATACCTGAGAGCATCCAAAAAGTTTAAGCGCCCTCAACGACAAACAGCTATCCACGATCAAACCAACAGCTTCATCAGTCAGATTTCGGCACCAAGATAGATCCAAACTAATCAAATTTCTCCCACGTCTGGCAAGTGACAGGGCTGTATTTTGACCAACCTAAGGAAAGGTGGTTGATCAATAAGAATGCAGAAGAGAACCATAAACAAAAACAAGCCCAGCATTATCTTTCTCATATGTGCTTGTAGGGGAGAAAAGAGGAGAGGAACAAACCAAGTACCTTCCCAACATTGTTCAATGACAGCTCTTTCAAATTCTCCCCAGAGGTCTCAAGAAACGCAGCTATAGCATCATCACTATTGCATAAGAAAGAACGGAATAGAAAATGAGATGAAACTCAATTTACTTTTATCATGGACTAAGGTAAGGAGAAATAACCCTCCAGAGACAGCAGGAAGAAAACCACACAGCTAAAGCATTGATTAGACAGCCATACAGCCACTCCACTCTGACATTTTATTCAATAAGATATTGGAAATGAATCTTATTTGCCCATTGAATGTCTTGAGCCTCATTATAATACAAACAGAGTAAAGTGCGCAACTAAACTATGATTCAATGTCAATTACAGATAATCAAGTAGCAGAACATACCACATGATAACACTGCCTTAATTTCTATGGCATACTAGGGATTACTACAAGAACTACTAATAGATCAACCAGTAATCATGGTGTATACCTGAAAGCATTACGACAGAGTTTCAATGACTGTAATGATTGACAACCATTTGCCAGGTACCCCAAAGTAGAGTCTGTCAGTTTGGATACATTACTAATGTCAAGTGCACGTAAATCTGAACAGGTTTCTGCAATGATTTTGAAGGAAGAATCACTTAATTTCCTGCAAGAAATTACAAACATCCAACACATTAAAAGCCAAATTCAACACAAATCAAGGAACCCTAATCAATTTAAATGTGTATAAACGTTAAACAAACATACCCACATCCCGTAAAGATAAGTTCCTTGATACCATAACCTCGTTCAACAATGAATTCCTTGATAAAACCATCAGTAACAGATTCCAGGCCTCCTACTGCCAACACTTCCAAGTGCTCCAGCTTCTTCAATGCCGGTAGAATCAGCATGGCATCAATACATTGGCAATCATTAATATATAGTTCCCGTAGAACTGATCCCAAGGATTTAGCTAAAGAGTCAATAGCACAGGAAGTAAGAAGTGAACACTCGTTTAGGTTTATGGATCTTAGCGCAGGGGCAGAAGAAATAAGAGCATTGAGCCCAGCATCTGAAAGTCGATATGCACCAGACAACGACATACTAGTTAGTGCAGGTAAGTTATTCGTTGACCTAGCTAAGGTAGAAAGTATAATATAATCCGCCATACAGGAGCCACACTGATCAAGTTGAAGAACCTGAATTAATAAAACAAAAAACTCAAATTATTTGTAAAGAAACTATCAAGTGTCAGGTAAGGCATAAATAGCGAACTCTATATTACAAATGAATGAAAAAACTTCCCAATGGGAAGTTCCCATAACAAAATCCTATGCTTAAACTAAACCTAAGGCGAAAATATAATGTGTTTGAGGTATAAATAGTTATAGCAACAACATACCGTCAAATTGGTAGTGTCACACCCTTCAAAACATTTACTGAACTCTTCCTCCTTTAACCATGAACAATCCCTCAGGCGAATTTCAGTAGGGGATCCACTGACGAGGAGGTTCAAAAAATTACAATCCATTCGTCTCGAGTCACAGAGCATCTGACAAAGCTTGTGTCTCAGAACATCTGGCACAAGATCAAGGGAAGCAATTGCATCTGCATTATTTACCAGAACCCTTATGCACATTTCAATCAATGATGGAGGCAATCGCTTTGAACGCTCATCCTTTCCTTTACCCTTTTGAGGAACCCACTTAATCTGTACAGATTGCACGTTTTCTGAAGAACTCCCCTGTTTTACGTTCAATTTCTCTGCTCTGTCCCTTATGATCTTCATAGCAGTAGAGAAGGGACCAGGCCAATCCTCCACAGGCTTCTCTTCTTCAGAAGGAATTTCTCTTTCAGCCTCGACAGAGGAAATGTTACTATCATCTTCCTCCTGAGCGTCAAAATGGGCAAATCGAGAAGCGTTTTCCCTCGCTACATCTCGATACTGTTGCCTTCTCCCCTCATTTCTTCTCTTATTACTGGGATTTTCATCTGGCAATGTCACTTTCTCTGCTGAAAGGTCAACGCCTGAAGCAGAATTATCGACTGAATTCTCAGCTTTAGATTCCAAACCAGTTTCAACAACCAATTTCCCTTTCCCTTTCTCTTCTCTACTAAATCTCCTTCTACTACCCAAACTCACATTCTCGCTGGTTCCCTCCAATTTCTCACTATTCTCGGGTTCTTCCTGTAATACCTTTTTCCCTTTCTTGTCACTTTCAACCTTCTCGTCCCCGACGCCATCGTCCAAGGAACTCGTCTTGACAACTCTCTTCCCTGACCGCAAACTCAAACCCTCTTTATTCTCCTCGCTCTGAAAATCACCATCACCATCCACCGTTAACTTCCTCTTTTTCGAAACGGCTCCGTTTCGCCTCCCAACCCGCTTCTCTTGTTCCGAAACATCATCCTCTTCCTGTTCTACGCTTGAGTAAGCTTTGGAGGCAAGACGAAGGCTCCGCCGGCGTGCGGGAACCAAGTGGGAGGCTCGTCCGGGGGTTATAGGGGAGGGAGTGAGTGAAGGAGGAGCGGCGGGTTGTTCGCGGCATTGAGTAGGAGTAGTGGGTGGGTCGACCTGGGCTCGGGTTTTGCGGTTCTTGGGTGGAACTGGGGGGATTTCCCGGGACCGGAGAACCGGCATGGTTTGCTGTTGAAAAAATGTGCGGGAATTGAAACGACACTGAGAGAGTGAGACTGAGAAGGCGAAGTGACGAGCAAGATGTGTGCTAAAAATCTAAAATGGGCGCCTTTTGGCCTTCGGCCTTAGGGTTTGGCTTCTCGTGTACGCTTAACTTCATTCTTAATTCTCCCGCCAAATAGATTTAAGGGCCCCACTGGCCACCACCATGTCTCTCTCTCATCTGGCTGTGGAGCTAAATTATGGGCCGGCTGATGATCCAACGATATTAGGACTTGGATTTTGGTTTCCCTTTTTTGGCCCATAAAGGAAAATGAATCCATCCTACAGTGCTGCTACTACTACTAATTGGCAAATGACTACTGATTAGGAAAAAGGTAATCATTTGATATTCTGATAGTGTAAATTGATAAATAATAGAATTTGTGATGGAAAGTATTTGGATTTAAGATTTTATATATTTTTTTTTATCTCATTCGGTATCCAGGTCTTAGCTCTGATTAATCCGGATCCGACTCGTGTCACGCACCTTGTTATGGTGGATTAATCCGGATCCGACTCGTATCACGCACCTGATTATAGTGAGTGAATCTCCAAATAGGAGCAGCTGCGTACGCAAGATCTCGAAAAAATTGACAATATTATTAGGGTTAATATATTACAATTTGCAAATAACGATAAATAAAAACGTTCGAGTCTTGTGAATGAAGAAAACCATTGTTGGAAGAATTTTACCTCCATAAGACCATAATAAACCAACTCGACTCAAATAAGATTAATTTATAAATATAAAAAAAAATTAAATACAAAATACGAGACAACTTAAATCATCAAAATTTAATACTCTTTATTTAAAAAGTCTTGGTTTTTGAATTATTGGGTCAAATTAATAGACAAAATAAAATTACCCTGCTTTCTTGCACTTAATGTAATATATTAAAATTCAAAGTCTTCTTAAATAGTAGTATAACTATAAAATACACCCTTGACACCCTTTGGTAAGTATGAATGAAAAGGGGAACTTGAGACTTTGATCTAATGGTTGAGGTTTCAAAAGTTCACTCAAGGACAGAGATTCGAACCCTAGCCTTCTCTTCCTCTCCAAAATGGAAAATTCTCTAATCCGACGAACTACAAATAACATGCATGAATTATGATTATGCGGCAGGGACCATAAAAGCAAAGGAAGACAGCTCGCAATGCTTTGGCTATCTTATTCTTATCATCTTCAATTCTTCATGTTAAAAGGGATTTGATTTTTCTAAAGGAAGAGTTTAAGTAAAGCTTAAGCGCTTTCAAGTTCCAACGACTAATCACGCTGATTAGCAGTAGCTCTCACGTGTAGGGCCCCGTGACCGTGAGCGTCGAAATATAACATGCCATTTTTCTCCAACCAACGACCAATTATATCTCTGCAATTTCCATGACGCCAAAAATATATATATATATATCTGTGCAATTTTCTTCTATTAAAAAAGCATATAAAAGTCTTCACGTTTTACCATGCAGCCACCGTTTCTCCGCCGCGTAGAATCTGGTCTCCTCTTTTACTTTATTCTATTAATAATTCTTATTTTAATTCTAATGTAATATCATCAATAAAATATTAAAGTTAATTTTAAATCCTCACATGGACAAAAGTTCGTTGGAATGATTATTCTATATCAATGGGCAATGTTGTACTTTTCTTCAAGTCAATTTCGGTGGCCTGCCAATTGGAATTTGATGGATTGAGGTTGTGTTTAGTAGAACGGTGCAATAGCAGTACGATTGATATTGTTTAACAATTGTACAGATGAGATTACACTGTACAGATTAGATTAGGTATTATACAGATGAGATTATTAGAGCAACAATTGAAATGGAGTTTACACTTAAACTCCGTTTGAGTCTAAAACGGTGATGAAACGATCAAACAGTGGTGAAATAATTACAAATAAGAAAACTGTGTCACTTTATATCCGTTTTAATCATCCATGTTTTATATTTGTTTCTCTTTGCTCCTTTAAAAAAAAAGGAACACAACTATTATATTTTGTTTTTGTTTAGCAAATGGTTCAAACTTGATAGGCAAATGCATTTCTTAGTTGTTTCTATTCTCTTATGTATATATTCATCCAAATTCCTAATTATCAATCTTTCCCCATCATGCATCAATTGCAAATACTAGACTATGCTATTAATCACTTATTAGTTATTATATCATTCTATTCTTTAACCTTTCAATTGAATATCAATACTAATTGGGTGAAAGGTGATAAAGTGGATTTGAATTTTATAAATGTTGAAATAAGTGTTGAGAAAGTTTTTCAATTTGTGGTATAATGCGACTCTACTCCATGTTAATTGAGACTTAATATACTCTCTCTGCTCCTAATTAGATGTTCATTCTTAATCAACCAACTTCAATGTTTGATCAGTATTTAGAAAAAAATATATAAAATTTAATTTTAAAAAAATATGTGTTAAAAAGTTTACAATTCAAAGTTTATAAGTATTATTTTTAAAATTTATTTTGTTTTATATATTTTTTATAAATAGTGATCAAAAATTGGTGTTAATTGATCAAAAAATGACATCTAATTAGGGACGGATGGAGTAATTTACTATAAATCATGAGATTTATTTTATTATTATAAAAGAATATTCATATCAATTTGCTCTTAACATTTTTACAAGGCCAAAAGAAAGATAGATTCTTTAATAGTACTTGTTTTCTTATATAAATAAATAGCATCACTTAGAATATACCAAAAAATAATTGAGATTTGATGATTGTGACTAGAGTCACTAACAAGGAGACAAGTAATAAGTAATAATAAAATAAATAATAGTAATATAATAAAATAAAACCCAGTTTTATAAGGAACTTTTATAAAATTATTTTATTGTAAGAAGAATTAAATTAGCCGACACAAAGTATATTACAACAAAGATTTCCAACCTAATTCATAAAGTGTTTTAGGGAAAGCTTTCTTAGTATCGTATTTAGACCCTTTCAACTTAATTTTTCTTGAGTAATACCCTTTCAACTTAATTAATCAATAAATATATATATTATCATACAAACATGTATTATTATTATTATATTATTAATATAATAATAATAGTTTGGACTTCTTTTTAGTTGCTTTGCTTTTGTATTTATTGGTTATTGCAGTCATATATCGTGGTTGATTACTGGATTTCTCCATATTTTCATTCAATTCAATTACAAACGGCAGCAACTCCTGCAATCACAAGAATATATAGGTTATGTTTAGTACATCGATTCATCGGTCGTTTGGTCGGTGGATCGGTGCACCGGTCAAATGGAGGTTTAAGTGTAATATCCGTTTCAATCGCTGCTCTAATAATCTCATCTATACAGTACCTAATCTAATCTGTACAGTGTAATCTCATCTGTACAGTTGTTAAACAGTGTCAATCGCATCGCTCTACTAAACAGAGCCTTAAAGAGCTAATTTTGTAAACTAGTTTGAAGTTTTTTATGATATTGACGAATATATAACTACAAGATGGCTATTGGCCTTGTTTTCAATTTTATTTTATAATAGTAAAAATCTTTTTACACCTCATATAATTTTCAAAATGAAATTATCAAATATAGTAAAATTTGCCATTTCCCATTAAATAATTTGATTGCAAAAAATCCATAATTGGTAAGTTTGAAATGTAACCTATATATATTCATGAAAAGTTTCATTAATACTATTAATAGCCGTCTTATTAAAAAAAATGATACTACTATATATATTCATGAAAATCTGGAATTTCCAATCAAAAGCTTGTTTCCAATCCATTTTCCAATTTCCATATATATAAAGGAAAAAAACAACTCGGCCTCAGGCAGACAGACAATAATAAATTCGAAGAAGGCAACCCCGGCAGGAAGGGCAGCCCATATGTCTTAACACACGCAGAGCCCTCTTTGGAATTTTCTACCATAATTTTCTTCACAACTCACAATCCCAGAGAAAATCTCCCTATCTCTTTCGTTTTCTGTGCTTTTTGGGTTTGTTAATGAAGGTTTTATAATCAAGAATCTTAATCTGCTTTGTGTTTTTATTACTAACAATACTTATATACCCACAAGTGGAAGAAGTATAAATTTATATTTACTATATATGGGTCACCACACGCAGCATCATCACCACAACACTAGCGATGGCGTTTCACAGCGAGTTAACAGCCCGCGTTTCTCGGGTCCAATGACTCGCCGAGCTCACTCCTTCAAGCGTAACAATGGCAACTCCAGCTCCTCCCAGGCCAACAACAACAGTAACAACGCCGTTGCTTCCACTAACGGCAGTAACAACAGCGGTAGTAGCAACGGCAGTAACTTGAGCGTGCATCACGAGATTGATCTACAGTTAACCTCACCCAGATCGGAGATTCCAGCTGTCGGTGCGATTTCGATCGAGGGGTTGAGCCAGAGGAAAGGTTTGTTTAGGAAGACGAGTGTTGGATCTATGGTTTTGGATTTTGGTTTGAAGGAGAGGAAGAAGCTTGGGCATTGGATGTTCTTGGTTTTCTGTGGGGTTTGTTTATTTTTGGGTGTTTTTAAGATTTGTGCTACTGGATGGTTTGGATCTGCTATCGATTCCGTTACATCAAATCAGGTGCTTTTATGAATTTTTTTTTGCAGCATTTTACCTTAGTTGTTCATGAATTGACTTGGACTGGTATTTAATGTAGATGGATCAGTTATCAAAATGTGTAAAATGTGATCTATTTTAGAAATTATTATGCTTTTTAATCATCTTGATTTGGAAACTAATGGGTGATTACTTTATCTTAGTTTTTTCCTCTTTCTATCATACATAAGTGGCTTGAGTATAATTCTTAAAATGCAAGACCACATATCATGCTAGGAGTAGAGCAGTTGCATTTCACAGTTTCTTCTTAATCAAATTGTGGACATTCGGACAAAAACAGGCAGTTCTGCTCTAATCTTGGTCTGATTATGGTTAATTGGTTATGGAGTATCAGAGCTGAATACTCCATTTCATCATCTGCTTTTACTAGAGAGTGCATTTGTTCTGCTTTTAATAGAGACATAAGCATGCTAATTAGGATATCATTGAAACAGAATTTTGAACTCTTAACTTGCAGATATTAGTTTTCATGTTATTCCATGTGTTTTTATCGATGCAGAAGATATGTCTTTAAGGTACATATCTGTTCCTGTCTGTATCTAATGTGCTGTCTCTATCATTGTTAATTAGGGTTTATCAGATCCCATCACCGATAGACTAAAGCTGATGGATCAAGGCTCTCAGGATTATGGGCACAAGGAGGGAGGAAGTGATTCAGATCGAACTTTAATGACAGTAACATCAAGCATAACAGAAGTAAGTTTAAAATCTCTAACTTCATTGTTTCACTTCTGTTTGGTTTGGAGGAAGAACATGTTTAATGAAAAACACTTAGAATTGATTTTTCTGATAAGCAAAGAGAAGTTGAGATTGTTTCATTTCTTTAATCCAGCATGCAGGTATTTGGTCTCGACCAAATAGTGAAAATTACACCCAGTGCATTGACCATTCAAAGAATCAGAAAAGTACGGAATTTCTTTACAGCTTGTTAATGTTAATACTCTCTTCTCCCTAATCTCTATGTGTGTTTTCATGGATATATCCATGTTTTTGTTTGTTGCTATTGATTTCAATGTTCTTTCTTCTTCTAAGTCTCTACTTGTTACTTTTATTGGCAGAGCTAGAAGCAAAGACAAATGGCTACATTCTCATAAACGCTAATGGTGGTTTGAATCAGATGAGATTTGGGGTCTGTTTGTTGCGTGTTTCAATGTTTTTTACAGCCTTGTCTTTTATCATTGCTTTAGTCTGATGCATGAATAATTTTAGAATGCAGATCTGTGATATGGTGGCTGTGGCTAAAGTTTTGAAGGCAACACTTGTCCTTCCTTCTCTTGATCACACCTCATATTGGGCTGATGAAAGGTTAGTTTCCTTGTATACTGTACTAAAGTTTCATATTTCCGGTTTTTGCAGCTATCAGTATGAATATTGAATGTTGCCTAATAACCAGCATATGCATGATTTTGGATACTAATATGTAATGCTAGTATGAAAATTTTGTCGGTTTTTACTATGGTGGATAGACAGGGAAATTTGATTAGGGATTGATTATGCATGCATTCTGTCAAACCATTTCTCAAAGATATATTTCCACACTAAACAGAAGGCTTCTTCTAATGCCTTTAGACCATCCCTAGGTATTATCATATGCTTGACTAGTTACTTCCTAGGTTGACATGCTTGGCATCTACTGTTCATGGTGGGGGCTTAACTCACAAATGACTGTTGCATGTCATGTATTATAGTTGTATATGGGTGTGTACCATACAATATGTTATGCACCACCCATCATTCTAGCCCCAAATATACTATGTATATGATATAGCCATACACAGTTTGTGTTAGGTTCTTAAGTCACACTTGACATTGCATGGTTGCATTGGCATTGCAATTGTATGTACATCACATGGCCATATCTAATTGATTCATTTGATATATATGCAGTGGTTTTAAAGATCTATTTGACTGGCGACACTTCATGGAGACTCTGAAAGATGATGTCCACATAGTTGAGACAATACCAGATGCCTATGCTGGAATTGAACCATTTAACAAAACACCAATATCTTGGTCTAAGGTCAGTACAAACTTATCTGTCACTTCTAGATATAGAAATACAGAATATACCCATCAGTGAGGATGTTTGTTTCTGCCTGACATACCATATAAGACATGTGTATTGTATTAGTGATTTCTTCTGAGGTTACTAGCTGCTGACTAATGTACATTCCTTGATGTAGGTTAGCTATTACAAGTCTGAGATCCTCCCTCTACTGAAGCAGCATAAAGTAATCTATTTTACTCACACAGATTCTCGGCTTGCCAATAATGAGATCCCAAGTTCCATACAAAAGCTGAGGTGTCGGGTAAATTACAGGGCACTAAAATATTCAGCTCCAATTGAAGAACTTGGAAATATTTTGATTTCTAGAATGCGTGAGAATGGGAGCCCATATCTTGCTCTCCATTTGAGGCAAGTAAAATAATTTATTTCTTATGCTTACTTACAGATACTGCAATCCTCTGCTCCAAGCCTCCAACTATACTCTTCTACTTTGGATTTGGCATGTCTAAGCATTTCTTGTCATGGAAATTGGTGTATTGTATCATCTTTACACATCCATGATGATGAATAATAACATCAATAACTTAATATTAATGCCCAAGAAGTCAAGGCTGATGTATGTTTTTGCTTTTATTTCTTGAATTTGTAGATATGAGAAGGATATGCTTGCATTTACTGGCTGCAGTCATAGCTTGACAGCAGAAGAAGATGATGAGCTACGTCAGATGCGTTATGAAGTCAGCCATTGGAAGGAGAAAGAGATTAATGGGACAGAGAGAAGATTGCTTGGTGGCTGTCCAATGACCCCTAGGGAGACTTCCCTCTTGCTTAGAGCATTGGGTTTCCCACGAAGCACTCGGATTTACTTGGTAGCTGGTGAAGCTTATGGAAATGGAAGCATGGAGAATCTTAAGGAGGATTTCCCTAACATCTTTTCTCATTCCTCACTATCTACAGAGGAGGAGTTGAATCCTTTCAAGAATCACCAGAACATGTTGGCTGGCTTAGACTATGTCGTTGCCCTTCAGAGTGATGTATTTGTATATACTTATGATGGAAATATGGCAAAGGCAGTTCAAGGACATAGGCGATTTGAGAACTTCAAGAAGACAATCAGCCCTGACAGGTAATATCCCAACTGTTAGACGTGAACCACTCTCCTCTTTGGTCTGGTTGTATCTATTGATTTTCTTTAGTGAATAGTTTTATAGGATCTAACATTGTCATGAGGGATCTATGACGAAAGTGTGTATAAACATTGTCAATCTGTTGATGCAGGATGAATTTTGTAAAACTGGTGGATGACTATGATGAGGGATCTATTTCTTGGAAGAAATTCAGTTCCAAAGTGAAAAAGCTCCATAAAGATCGAAGTGGAGCTCCATATTGGAGAGAGCCTGGAGAATTTCCAAAACTGGAGGAGAGTTTCTACGCTAATCCGCTCCCAGGATGCATATGTGAAAAAACAGAAGGAATGTAAAAAGCTAATAACACACATCCTATAAGTTTTGTCATAGTGCTACAAAAGCTCATTAGAAGAGGGTGTGATGGCATCGTTTCAGACATACCATTCCAAAAAGCATGGAATGTGTCTACCATCAAAGATCAGGATTGACTCAACTCATTGGTTGAAAAAAAGCCTGCTGAAAGGAGAAAGTCCTTAATAGCATGTAAACCTAACACATTATAAGTCATCCTCAATTGAGGTAATAGCAGGCCACAGCAGATAGGTCAAGCATACTGTTCTCAAGGATACACAGGTGAAAGATAAACATTCATTTCATCATTTGGTGGAGTCCTATATCTTCCTGTCCACCGGACCATTCTTCAGAAAGAAATTTTGCTTGTTAACTCTTTTTGTTTCTTTTCCTTATTTTTTGATGAAAAACATAGTTCCTTTCAAGAATTTCTTTAGGTTTTGGCTGTATAAATAGTTGGGGGAGGGGATAAATCAGGTGGCTATGTGCTCATGCCCAAAGTTTTGAGTTTGAATAACTGTCATATACAATAGGATGATACTGATTGAATTGTATTACATCTGGATGTTAATAATACAACAATATGATTTCAACTTCATGTTAAGAGTGCAAATGATTTTTTCTATTGTTTCTTGTACACTAAGCAAAGGATGGTAGGTGAATTATCATTAATGGAATGAGAATAACAACCCATTTCTCTAGATGAATGATTGGCAACTACTGCCCCCTCAAGGGTCTTCCCACATTTATATATGTCTTCACTTTCCAACCTGTTTGTCGAGTCCCCAATTCGCATTAATCACATTAATCTATTCCCATCTTATAAGTCGGTCAACCAAAGTGGCTATTTCAGTGTAGGCAATAAACACAAAAGAAGATAACGTCATTTATTCCCTTATCTTTCTTTCTTTCTTTCTCTTTTTAGTGAAAATATAAAGTTTAGAGAGCATTCTTGATGGTTGAAAACATGAATGTAAACTAAAAACTACAGCTTCGAAAGGGGAAAACCTTCTTTTCATTACTGATTAATGAAAAAAAAATACCAATGGACGAGCAAAAAGATGCTTAAAAGGCACCTTTTCGCTCCACAAAAAAAAAATCACAAGAGCAAAACAGAAGCTCAAAAAATGTGTACTAAAAAAGCACTTTTAAAGTAAAGAAAAGGAAGAAAAGAGGTAAGTTCATTGAACTACAATTGCAAAATAGAGTCCACAAGGTCAGATAGAGGTGCAAGTTCTCCTTTGTCAATCAACCGAAATTCCTGCATAACATGACAATCCAAATTAGATTTCAAGGCCCGCAAGAATCATTTTAGCACATGATGCCCCTATAATACATTTTCATTTCATAGCCACAAATTTCAGTTTTTTGAAGTTATGAATTTGGTTGGAAAGGATGTAGTAAATGAGGGCAAACTTAAAACCCATTTTAGCACATGTAGTTGACATGGACGTGATGCTTTTCCACAAGCAAAAAAACACAAGGAAAAAAAATGTTTGGAAATTGGGAACAACTTACCCATGTAAACAAAACAAAATGCTTAAAGCAAGTATTCAAATGAGCTTCTTCCTTCAAATTCACAATCTTCTGAAAATGTGAGTGGTAGATATGGGCATATACTCGGAACAATCTCTTGAATATTGTCTTGACAACATCTCTAAAATTGGCTGGAAAGGGTGCCCCTGCAGCCCATCAAAAGGTAGTAAATCAGAAAAATAAGAATAACAAATGATTCAATTATAATGCAGTTTTGACTCATTAAAATTTATATACTAACCCAATTTCTGAGGGAAAATGGCTTCATCATCTAGCTGAGATTCAATCCAGTCCATTAAATACTCAACATATTTAGGAGCAGATACCTCAATAGGCTTCTTAATAGTAACCCCATCAGCCCATCTATACTCATATCTGCAACAAGAATATATATCAGATAAGTTATGAATTCATGCATGGAAACTTCAAGAAATGGTATTAAAAAAAAAAAACCCAGAAAGAGGTCAGAATCAGATTAAGGAATTAACAATCCTACTTTGCCCCTGCTGTCATCGTTGGGCAGATGTTTGGAGTGCAGAACTCAGTTAGAGTTCCATAGAGGATATTCACTTGATTGAAGAAATCTACAGCTGCATGAATAGAATGAAAGTGAACTCAAAACTCTGGTTTTATGTATTTTTATTTTATATGTTGAGAGTCAGAAATTCTTACTGTTTACAGCAAGCCACTCGTTTATGTCTTCTCCAGGTGGTAGCCGTACGGCTTCTCTCAAGTTGCCGCTACCCAAAGTAGCATCAATGTGCTTTTGAAGTTGAGCACCCTGCATTGAATCAAAATTAGTGCATTTCATCAACTTATATACATAGCAACAAAAACTGAAATCACCCCAAAAGAGTCTGAAAGATTCAAATATTTTTAAGAACCAAAACAAGAAAAGGAACAAAAAAAGAAAGGTGGAAGGACACCCAACCTTGCTTCCAGATGGAGCATTCTTCTTAGGTCTAAAGGTCTTCTGGTTTCTGCAGAATGTCGAGTTGAATAAGAAAAACGTGGCATCATAATTATCAGGGAAATTTCAACTTTTAACAGATGAGAGTGCAAAAGAAAAGAACCATCAATGGAATTTAGAATCCGTCCATATCATTGACTTTTTTAGAATCCAATTTACCACTATGGGAAATTGAGAATGAGATGATCATCAGCACTAAAAAAAGAAAACTTCCTTTTTCTTATGCATGGAAAGACAGCTGTCATCAACTTCTTATACGTAATCTAGAATCTTCAAAAGAAAAATGGAAAAGCAGAAAAAAGAAGAAGAGTCTCTTTTGTTTTCATGATCGTTTCCCCTGCTATCATTCACCATCATGGTGTAATTTTGGACATGCAATAGGAATTAAGAAGATATTTCAATGGCTGTTTCTAAAAAAAAAAAAAAACCAGACTTTAAATCGTTATCATCACGACACAAACACAAGATAAACGAAACAGAGAGAATAAAAAAAAAAACAGAGATCACCGCCATAATTGATGAAAAATACAGAAAAGTTAATGAATCAAGAGATTTTCGAAAGAAAGAAGATTTGGGTAATTGAATTGGTGTCTACCTGCTACCGAGGCCGAAGAGACTCATGGCGGAAGGAGAAACCTTGACGTTTTCTGAAGGTGTCAAAGACTCTGTCTTTTAGAAGCAAATGCGGGAAAACAGAGGAGAGCCAAATTTTTGTTAAACAAAACAAGAAATCGGTTATATGTTTATATATAAGTGGGAGAAGAGAAATAGTATTTTGGCAATTTAATTATGGAAAAATCATTAATATATAGAAAACGAAGATAAATGACAGACTGGCAAAGACAGAGAAAGTCTCTCTTGGAAATTCTGTTTTTTTTTAGAACAGAACAGAACAGAACTCAGCCAGAGCAGACAGGGTCCTCTTTCCTTTCTTTTCCAATTGCCTGCCTGCTTACCTGGCTTATTATTCCCCTCCCCATTTGACCCTCTCTTTTTTCCATTTTAAAAATTTGCTACTAATATACATTAATTTTCTAAATTTAAGAAACAGAGGATTCTTGCAATGATGAGAAGAATGATTTTGAATGATTAAGGTAAGGGTTTTATATTTAGAAAGTTTATGATCTGATGATTAAGGAGAAGTATTATATTATGAGGTAATTAGTTGGGAAAATAAGGAGGGAATTAATGAGGATGGATTAAAGAGGAGTGGGGTCGTCTTAGCTGTAAGGATTTGCTGGATTTTGGATTTGTTTGTTGGGTTTGATTTAGCAAACGTTTCTGATGTAATAACAATGATAATGTTAGGGTGTACCCAATTTTAAGTGTTGGGTTGGATTGGACCATTGATCTGTTTTAAGCTTAAATTTGCCTTCTAACCTAAAATTTCCAGCTTCCTTAGGGTCCAAGCATGAAATTGTTTAATAAATCAATTAAAGCCTAAAGGGTCTAACAATTTATGATATAATAAATTTATCATAAATTGATTTGTTGAAATGTGTACTTCATATAATTTCATTTGATGCCAACAAGGGTTGGATCAAGTGGTAAACGGTTTATTCCAGCTTAAGCAGGTCTCAAGTTCAAGACCTTACGTGCGCAGCAGCCCCTATTGGTAGACTCACCCATCATAATTAGGTGATACCGAATTTCATTTGACCATTTTCATCTGATTTCTCCATGATCACTTAAATCAACTATTTAACTTTCCTTAAACCAAAAATTGCTATAGTTTCCCTATTGGTAGACTCACCCACCAAACTCAGGTGCGCGACTCGAATCGAATACGAATCAGTCAGAACAAAGCTCCGGATACCAGATGGAAACCGAAAAAATTGTTATAGTTTCTCCATGAGTAACAATAAGTTAATGCTATTTGGGACTTATTTTAGGTAGGACTTTCTTTTAAGTTAACGGCTACAATGAAAGACAAACGGAAAATCAAAAACTCCCTCCTTATTCCCGCCAATGAACACCTAACTTATGCTTTGATTGGACAAATGTATTTAGACTGGATTTGTATTCTTGCTAGCTTTCGTCTGACTCTGCAATTTTATCTGCAAGAAAGAACATTTATAAAAAGAGTGGTATACAGCTAAGTCTCCGCTCATGCTGCTGATTTTGGAACAGTGTAAAAGGGACATTTAAAGTAAGAAAACCTTTTTCAATGTGCGCAAGCTATACTATGTATCTACCATATGATGACAATTGACACATTGATGACATTACATTACATATACGTATGTGGCACACATTCTTTTCAAGTTGATTACCATGATTTATCTAGACTTCAATATGACATTATCCATAGAGATGATCCTTATGATGATTACTTGATGCTAAAACATTGTTCCTCTTATCCTAAAATTGTACAAACTTCTGATTACTGGTAACGGTACCCACACCAATGACTAATTTGGAGTCGAATCATATTGTATCCCAAATAAGGAAATCTTTCCGAATTTTATTTTTTTCATCACAAGAGTCAAACTCAAGAATTTTTTTAAGATAGTATTTATGCTATCATGTGACTTACTACATATATAACATATGATGGAATTAAGATAGGTACAAAATCTATTATTAAAAAAAAAAAAAGATAGGTACAAAATCTTGGACGGGAGAAAGCCCAACTGAAGTTCTTTTTTGGGCTCAACAAGCCCAAGGTAAATATACATGGAGATATAGAGTTTTTACTTCTTACGAAGGAATGGTTTTTCTTTTTTGGATTTTAATTTTGATCGTCATAATGCACACAAACGAGATGGAAATTTGACTTGTAGAAGGAATACAAAGAAAGAAGCACAATTAGACAGTTTCCTAGTATAAACTATAAAGGAAATTAACAACCGTTGACACACATTATATGCAATTCCAGATTTCTTAACTCAACTATGGGAAGTGGAAACCACGAACTTATGAAACAGAAAATGACTCTCCACACATGTAGATATCTTAACGAGTTCCTCCAAGCACGGCCTTGAGCCTCTTAGTTTCAGAATCGCTGAGGAAAGTTGTCTGTTTTATAATTTGAGAGGCCAGATCATTTCCAAACAGGGCAAAGTCCAAGATCTGGACACCAGGGTTTGGACTACTGAAGCTGGCAATTGCCAACGCTGTAGTTTTACCTGCATTGATTTGAAAATGCAATAAACCTTGGGGAAAAACCATGATGTCACCTTTGTTGAGAGTTTTGTAGTAAACTTTATTGTCGGCTGAGGATATGAATCCAGCTCTAATGTCCCCTTGAACAACATAGAGGAGTTCTGAAGCGCCAGGGTGTGTATGCATAGGCACCACCCCACCAACACCCAAATCCAAACGAGCCATGGAAACACCAAGTCCATTAAGACCAGGGAATTGAGCATCAAATGCCGGCGTTACAGCGGCTTTTATGAGGTTCGAGGTGTTTCCTGCAGCAGCAAGGCCTGAGAAGACGAAATCATCTACTGTCACGATTGTAGGCTTCTTGCAAGAGTAGCCTGCAGGGCCTTGAGGGCCTTTCAAGTCTCCAACGCAGAAGTCTAATGCATTGGAGGAAGAGAATAGCAAGGACAAAATGAAAAAGATTGGGAGAATATTCATGTTTAAACACTCAAATTTGAGGTGGTGTTTCAGTTTTTTTAGGCTCTGCAACAATGGAATGTTTTATTTTATATTGAAATGGAGAAACTGCAGATATTTTGAGCCATTATTGTTGATGATAATGAGACTAATTCCATGTGATTGGTTATGTGATAAATGTGAAATTGAGACTGATAAATGACAGAATTTTTAGCAGAAATGCAATTAAATGTCACAAACATAACAAAAATGGAATATGCTACTGGTATTTTGGTATGGAGCTGGAATTTGCAATATCGACTGCCTGCATTTCATAAATGTTGCAATTAAATGCTATATACTTCTTCAATTCGTTAATTTAAAACTAGCATGTGTAACCATCAGAAATTTTGCTATCAGAAATATTAGTATTGAAAAGAGAAATGGTAACAAAATTGCAGAGACTTTTCCTTATCCTGCATTCTGACTGTAAATGGGAAATACCATAAAAAGAAATTAAAATTTAGAATGAATCCATATCATTGACCCAATGGTTGAATCATTGTCTCGATTGTAACCTGATAGCTCCACCGGATTAATTTCCAATCCGTTTCTGATGACTATGCTTATCATAGTTAATAGTATTTGTACTATTAATATGGCTCTTCTTCTATGAACTGGCTAAATAAATGAATATGATGCAATTATGATTGGGACAAACTCTTGGAGGGGGAGAAAGCCCAACTGAAGTTCACGTCTGGGCTCAAAAAGGCCCCAAGTAAATATATACATGGAAATAGATTATATGCTCTGGGAGAATGGGACTGGAATCAAAGACTATATATATCATATTCTGTTTGTTTGAAACCAGGTCAAATTCTGGAGCCTTAGATGAAGGTATGCTGTTTTAAGTATTGATTTCACAGACAGTGTACATCAGGATCTAAGTCTGATCTTCAATCCCTTTTTCGGCTAGTCCGGTACATTTCAGGGACATCTTCCATGAATGTTTTAGTCTTCAAATGTCTATAAAACAAATCTGGAAACACATGTGAAATGACTACAAGATATTTGTTTAAGAAGGGCTATGCAGCATTCGTTTCTTGAGTTACTGTTTCAAGAGGCAACTTGGGCTATTCCTTATCATGTTAGGACCTTAGAAGCTCCACTGTTCTGTTACAGTTTGAAAAAGTTTGGACCACATAAATAAAACAGTACATGCTTAATTGTGACCAAATAAAATAAGATATCAAAACAGAATAGTCTTTCCAATTCTCAGGGGAAGGACATCTCAAAAATGCCTAATGAGGCAATTCTTGTCAAGCTATTCCATTCTAAGCAGAGAGTAGCACCCAAAAAAGGTTGCTGCTCTCTTTCTGGAAATTAACTCTGAATCTCCATCAGTTTTGGGATTAATTTGTTTATTTTCAATAAAGAATAAAAGGTAAACAACATAGTATATGCCATGCTGCAATATTTAAGATTGCAGACTGACAGTGGAAAGACATTTATTTACCTTGACGAAGGAATGGTTTTTTATTAGAGATTTAATTGTCAGAATGCACACTACGAAAAGGCAATTTGACTTGCGATACAAATAAAGCAGCACAACTAGACTCTTTTAATGAAACAAATTAACCACCGTTGGCTGGAAGACACTAATTATGCAATTCCAGACATCTTAACATAACAACAACAATATTGGAAAAAGCACAAACTACGGAAAACAGAAAGACTGATCTCCATATATAATTTAGATTATCTTAACCAGTTCCTCCAAGAACACCCTTCAGCTTCTTAACGGTAGCATCGTCAAGGAAAGTAGTCTGTTCTATAATGTCGGAAGGCAAATCATTTGCAAACAAGGCAAAATCAAGGATCTGGAGACCAGGGCTTGGGCTACTGAAGCTGACAAATGCCAAAGCTGTAGATTTACCTGCATTGATTTGGAAATGCAATAAACCTTGTGGGAAAATCATGAGTTCACCTTTTTTAAGAGATTTGAAGTAAACTTTATTGTCGGATGATATGAATCCAGCACAGATTGAGCCTGAGACAACAAGGAGGAGTTCATTGGCGCCAGGGTGAGTATGCATAGGCACAACCCCATCAGGAGCCAAATCCAAACGAGCCATGGAAAGGCCAAGTCCATTAAGACCGGGGAATTGAGCATCAAATGCCGGCGTTACAGCAGCTTTTATGAGGTTGGAGGTGTTTCCTGCGGCGGCAAGGCCTGAGAAGACGAAATCATCAACCGTCACGGTGGAAACCTTCTTGCAAGAGTAGCCTGCAGGGCCTTGAGCGCCATTTAAGTCTGCAACGCAGAAATCTAATGCGTTGGAGGAAGAGAATAGGAAGGAAAAGATGAAAAGTATAGGGATAATCATCTTGCCAATAGTCTTAGGCTGTGCTCCAATGGAATGGGTGTTATCCTTTATATAGAATGGTCCATGGAGTACTAGCTCAAGCTGTGGATATTTTGAACCATTGCAAATTTGCAATTGGTTATTGATTGAAGATATGTCTCCATGCATACGTTCACGTGATGATTCGAGTGGTTTCTTCTGTGGGGAAACGACAGAAAATTGTGCAGTATTGCATGTGATTGGTGGTACATACTGTTTCTCAGATAATAACAAGGATGCTCTTTTGGGCTGTAAATTAAGGAGGAGAGCTAAATATCTTTAATTTGCAGTCAATTGTTGTGGGTAAATATTACTAATATAACATTATCCATTTTCATTTCTAAACTGAGTATTAAGCTGTAATTGTTTGGAACAATACTATTTTTCGCACATATATTCTCATATTCAACCTTGGACTATATAAGCAAGAACTCTGTTTTCTAGACTTGAAATAGTATAAGCCCAAGGTTTTGGAAAGGCTTATTACAGTAATTATATGGAATTTGCATTTGAGTTTCATTCATTAACGTTGCAATTACATACATGCAAGACTTTCTTTGTTAAATGGAAACTATATATATTATCTTTTTATTAGAAGAAATAATCCAGAATATGAGCTCTTGAAGGAGCTTGGTTTAGATTTTAATAATTTTTCTGCTCTTTTGCCTGAGTAGTACTGTTTGTCTAGTCTTAGCAACTTGGAGGTTTTAGATTAATTTTTCTATCAATTCCTGTTTCTTTGTGTGAAAACCCGATCAGAAACAACTAGCTTAGAAGTTATGTACATATTTTGCAAAACAATGTCTTAACTGGTTCTATTACTACCAGTCTCAGTGACTGTTCTCAGCTTGTTTCCTTCCATTTGAGCTTCAAATACCTCGGGGGAACAGAATTTGTCTCTCCGAGCTTCAAGATTTGAGGCTTGGCCCCAGCTCCATGTAAGGAGAAATACTCTGAGCTAATGATTTGAGAAGCAAGAATTAGTGTCCGAAGCTGATGAATGGACTTATATGGAGAGAGTTTCTTTCCGGTAGTCGGTAGCAGCTGGCTTGTATTCGTTAAGTTGGTTTATTTCCATTTATATCATATTCCATGCAGTTATATAAGAGTGCAGACTGACAGTGGAAAGAGATTTGCCTTGACGAAGAAATGTTTTTTTATTAGAGCTTTGATTGTCAATGCACACAACAGAACGGCAATTGAACTTGCAGAAGGAATACAGAAACATAACAACTAGTCAGCTAGACTCTTTTCCTAGTAAAAACAGATCTTACAATTCCAGCTAATTCTTAACATAAACCATGGAGGAAACACAAAACTATGGAAGAGACAAAAGACTCTGCATAACTAAGATATTAATTTTTTCCTCCAAGAACGCCCTTGAGCTTCTTAACCTGAGCATCGTCGAGGAAAGTAGTCTCTTCAATAATATCGGAGGGCAAATCATTTGCAAACAAGGCAAAGTCCAGGATCTGGAGACCAGGGCTTGGACTACTGAAGCTGACAAATGCCAACGCTGGAGTTTTACCTGCATTAATTTGAAAATGCAATAAACCTTTGGGAAATACCATGGTGTCACCTTTATGGAGAGTTTTGTAGTAAACTGTGTTGGCGGAGGATATGAATCCAGCTTTAATGTCCCCTTGAACAACAAGGAGGAGTTCATTGCCGCTAGGGTGTGTATGCATAGGCACCACTCCACCAACAGCCAAATCCAAACGAGCCATGGAAAGCCCAAGTCCATTAAGACCAGGGAATTGAGCATCAAATGCCGGCGTTACAGCAGCTTTTATGAGGTTCGAGGTGTTTCCTGCAGCAGCAAGGCCTGAGAAAACAAAATCATCTACTGTCACAACAGTAGGCTTCTTGCAAGAGTAACCTGCAGGGCCTTGAGGGCCTTTCAAGTCTCCAACGCAGAAGTCTAATGCGTTGGAGGAAGAGAATAGCAAGGAAAATATGAAAAAGATTGGGAGAATCATGTTTAAACACTATTATTTGAGACGGTAATATTTTCAGTTTTTTAGGTTGTGCAATTATGGAATGTGTTACCCTTCTTATAGAAAAATGGAGAAACTGTGGATAAATTGAGCCATTTCAATTGGTTATTGGAGATATGCTCCAATGGTGATAATGAGACTGACTCCATGTCTGGATAAACGACAGAAAACTGAGCAGGGATTCATGTGATTGATTAGTGGGTAAATTTGTCTGTCAGATAACAACAAGAATACTCTTTTGGTTTGGAAATGGAGGAGCAGAGGAAAATATCTTTAATCTGTTCTGCAGTCAATTATTGAGGGTAAATGACAGAGTATTAGGCTGCAGTCATTTGAATTCCAATAGTAATTCTGAGTTGTGACTCAATGCCACATTTATATTCACAAACATTATCATTTTGTTTTTTGGTTTTACCAAGGGTATCCCCAAGCCCTTTGGGCCTGTGACTAATCCCCTTACAATGGAACTTGTGTTCTCATCCTTACCGGGGTGGAGGCTGCTTACCACCTCAACCACTTGTTGGTAACATTATCATTTTTATATATATATGGAGTATATTTTTTAATGAAGCTGGAATTTTGCATTGACTGCCGGCGGCGTATCATAACGTTGCAATTAAAAGCAAAACTAGAATGTGTAACCATCAAACAGTTGCTATCAGAATACTATTAAAAAGAGGAATGGTAACAAAAATTGCAGCATTAGTTTGTAGTCCTCATATCCTGCATGTATATGATTGTGTTGTGGAGATATTTTCTGAAGTTGATTTGCTTCTTTACTTCCTACACATGCAATGACATATTTGCAAACAGCAATTTGAGGATTTCAATTTTAGACAAATAAGTCAATAGCAGATGAATGATTAGGCTTAGCTGGGGAAATGAAGATCTTTGTTTACAGGTTGGAGATTTGAAAGAGTAGGAAAAAATGCCGAAAGGTGGTCCTTTGGCTCTAGGGGCATGTTGGAAGGGAGTGAAGTTAGGGCAAAAGAAGACATTTTGACAGCTAATATGAGTCTCTGCAAGTCTCCCAATCGCTTTTTAGTTCTATCCATGAAAAAATGTGTGGACATTGCAAATTCCCTATCTGCCAAGGCATCTAGCCTTAGAGCTAAATTCAAAAAGTTTGAAAGGTGTTAACTCATCAGGAAGTTTAAGAAATCTGAAGTTAAACAACTCAAAACTACATACCTAGTTGTGAAATTTGTCCTTCAAAATGTGAGATTGAAAGTTAGTTGGTATGCATTTTTCATGGACCCTGCAGGCATATCAAGCAGAATGTGAATGTGACATCATGTGCACCATTTTTCGCGGTGAAGCAGAGACTTGCAGTTTCCTTGTTCATTTATTGATGCCCTCATCTAAGGCCCCTCAATGGAACATCGATTCATTAAGAAACTATGTTGGTTGTTGGCACAGCTTATTCAACATCATGTACCAAAATGCAGCAAGCCACATCTCCCATTTTGTAAAGAAACCTCACCAAAATTTCAGCATTGGATTGAACATTTCAATGCATCTTATCCACTTGAAACGAAGAAGTCCTGGTAATTCTCCTTTTAACTCAGCTTCTGTTTTTCTGATGTAAATGTCAAATTGGGTTAATGGTTATTGTCCTAATCTCAAGCAACAAGGATCAAGGAACAAAATAAGAATCTTCCAGCTGAGGTAAAATATCTCGTCTATCTACAAGTAAGGCTAGCGGTTGCCAATGCATGAATGTGAACATATGATTCTAGCCCGTTGTCCCGTTCCCTAAAAGTGGCAGCAGTGATAAGGTTGACAATGACTGGAGAAGGGTAAGAAGCTGCAGTCCGATAGGCGATAACCATCCATTTTCTAGCAGGAACATGGGATGCTTCTGTTACCGTTGTATTGTATCATTATCATCTCATCAATGTCCATTTTCCTACTTTGGATTTCATCTGATCTTCCTGTTGAGCCTTTTTCTTGGTCCATATAGGAGTAGAGGACAAACATATGGGACAATTATCAAGAAAACTATGAAGAGTGAAGACCAGAGTCCATCAAGGAAAGTTAAATTCAATTTGATGTAAATAATGAAGTAGTTAGTCACCTCTCAGCCCATATATATAAGCTAATTACAGCAGTTCATATATAGACAAAAATTGTGTCTGCAGTAGCCTTCCATAGGCGTATCCAATGTCCATTTTTAGCTTGTTTGTGTTTCATCCTTTGTACAAAAGAAAAGACAGACTTAATCACCCATCCATCACATGCAAGATAAATGAAGAAATATTTGAGGGAGGATTTCCAAATTTATTCTATTTATATTAACCCAAGTCCTGCATAGTAATTTTCAATTTCATGGCAACATTTCTTTACCTTTCCAATCCTCAAATAGCCATACAAATTCAGTTTTAATCTCATCTAACTATTACTAGCCATGTCTCTTGATGTTCCTTCTAGTACTTTTGAGATCTTTCTAAGGGCACAAGGTACTGACAAATTCACAGATTAAGATTGAAGATTTCCTTATTTTGCACCACTCCTCCCTGTCTTCACTAATGCCAATTCATTTTTCCTATAGACAGTGCCTTCAGCCGCAGATTTCTTGTATTCATATCATAAGAGAGATCCCCCCTCATTATCCATTCATATCAATTTACCTAATCAACAGACCCTTAAAAGATACGCTTGGACCACGCACAATACCGCTATCAGTTTAATTTATTGATGAGGATAGACAATGAATGAGGCTTAGCTGCTTAAATACTAGCAGTAATTTTCTTTTGCTCTTGCATTGTTCAAATGAGAATCTCAAAAGAAGCTGGACATGCAGAAATATTCTGGACTTTCTTTCTACTAAAAAGCAATTTCCTTGCACTTTACAAGTCCATTTCTCTTCTAATCCTTCCATGTGAACAATGTAGCACCATTCATTTTTGGCTTCACTTTGTGTTTATCTAGTTAAACTAAGCTAAATATGGTAGCCAAGATAAGGAATTATATATCCATCTAGCTGCAGCTAAATCAGAATGGTTTATTCATATATAACGAAGAATATTTCTCATAGCAAAATCATCCCCTTTCAGACATATATAATACATTAGCCTAATCTGCATTCACTCAATATACTGTTGTGCCAGATATTGGATATTTAACTACAAATAGCAATTGCACATTTAAATGATTAAAGGCGTGACTGTACTTGGGTACCTTTCGCTTCACTTAGGAAGGGATAGTCTGTGTATCCAACAACAGGATCCTGAGTATAAAATGTCTTCCTAATGTACCTATTTAATGGTGCATTAACTTTCAATCTCAAGACTAGGTCTGGATTTGAGATAAAAAGACGGCCATAGGATACCAGATCTGCATCACCATCAGCCACGGCCTGCATTCCGAGCTCCCTAGTGAATCCACCACTACACATGAAAGTTCCCTGATAAGCCCTCTTCAGAGTCCTCATTAAATAAGCTTCCTCATCTTCACTACCGTGTGTACCTGATTCTGTTTGCCCATAAGCATGGTAACGAGGCTGAGTCACATGAAGGTAAGCTAGTTTTGACCCTATCTGTTGCTGGAACTTGTTTAGTCTCTCAATTACTGCCAATCCTAGGTTGAGTGGATTAGAGCCTGTTGCGTCAAGGTGATCAATTGCAGGTGACATTCTGAAACCAACTCTATCTGCACCAATGGCTCCAGCTACTGCTTGAACAACTTGCATTAGGAATTTGCAGCGATTTGCCAATGATCCACCGTACTCATCTGTGCGATCATTGATCCCATCCTTTAAGAATTGGTCAATGAGATAGCCATGTGCTCCGTGAATCTCAATCCCATCAAACCCTGCAAGTTTAAATGAATTTAATATATGTTTTGAATTGATAATATAAGAACGTTAATGATAGGGAACATTAAATATGAAAAGTGAGATGGACAAGGTAAAACATAGCTGATAACATCTAATGGCAGGTTATATGCTAATTAACAAATCAATTCTATCACATTCCTAATTTCAAGTTTAAGACCATGGTGTTTCAAGGTATCGATCTACACTGAAAAATACAAGCAAGGCTGAACAGCTCGATCTTAGCACCAGAAATAGAAAGAAGTCAAATTCATATTATCATATATAATAGAAGCAGCATCAGGAGCATGCAGTGTACATATGTAGCCACCATGAAGGAGACATAATCATAGCCATTCAATATATCCCCATTTTACTGAAAAGCAAGAGAAATGTCCCTATTATGGAAAGAGATCATGGTTCCATGCACTTGTAGTTAACTTTGACAAAGTATATATGCCATGTTTTTATGACAAGAAGAAAAGGTTACTCACTTACTCTGTCTTTTTCTAAATTTAGCTTGTTTAAGAATAAAACAATGACTTTGTTTGAAGGCATGCATATCAAACACCTAAATTAAAATGCATACTGGTTCAGGACATTTTGGCAATAAAAACAGTGAAGACTCAATAATTAACCTAACCTGCTCGAATGGCATTCACGGCTGCCTTGCGGTAATCTTCTACAACCTCTTGTATTTCAGAAATTTGTAGGGCTCGCGGTTGGGGGTAAATGCCATAGCTCCCATCTGGCATAAGAATTCTCCACCTTTTTGAGATGGGCTTGCTTGTTGAAGATATTGGTGCCGCTCCACCAGGTTGATACACTATTTCATTAGTTAAACAACCAAATAAGGCTTATTAATAAATGTTCAATAGAAAATGACTGGTGAATAACAGATATCAGTAACATAATCTAACGACGCAGTACATAAATGGATACCAGGGGAATAGAGAGTTACCTGAATGAGATGCACGACCAACATGCCACAGTTGACAGAAAATGATGCTACCTTTGGCATGAACAGCATCAACAATTTTCTTCCATGCCTCCACTTGCTCTTCATTGTATATCCCAGGAACATGTGGAAACCTGATTCAGCCATTGCAACATCAGACAATGTTATTTGTTGAAAAACTTGCCCTTAAACATATATATAGTATAGATAATAAGGGTTGAGACCACAAAAATATACTATGTGACAAAACAATTCAATAGAAACTAATGTCATCAACAATTTTCTGTTGCATTTTTTTTTAACAAACACTAAACGAACAAGGGTGACATTATTTCAGAATACAAAATGATAACATTTGAATTGATAATATATGGCGTCTCCAACCAATACAATCGATTATTATTTAGAAAAATTGAATTTCTCAACAAATAAAATCTGGATTCAAATTAGTGATTATTGCAAACTCTATATACAAACGCCGAGACCAAATTTTACTGTGGACCGTTGTCTGGATCAGGTCCAAAAATATCAAGAATTCAATCAAGTAAGAGAAGAGAATATATATAAGTGGGCCTTAAAAAGCACTAAGTTTGGTAATGGGCCCAGCAGCAAGAACATGCTTGAATAATTACGAATGACTTTATATGAGCTTTCATTATCAAAAACGGAGTTACGAAATTACCCTGCAGCAGTGTCGGAGATCATTGTCCCTTCGGTGATGAGAAGGCCGCCGGGCGTCGACCTCTGCGTGTAGTATTCAGCGAGCGCCGGCCTCGGAATCCCATTCAGCGCCCTGCATCTCGTCATAGGCGCCAGCACCACCCTGGCGGCACCAGACGAAAAGAATCAAAACCCGTTAAATTCAAGGACAAATCCGTCATTAAAAAAAAAACCAATTTGATACGTAGTAGTTAATTCTCAAAATTAGCCTTCCGTGTATTTCTCGGCTTTTTACAGAATCCGAGAAGATCGTGGCCTGAACATGAACATGTCTGAAACGAAACTACAAAAGTTCCCCCCTTCAGACAAGGATCTAAGCTCCCCTGAGATCACGGAACTTGATCCAAACACCGACATGCTTAGTTAAAAAAAAAAAAAAGTCGGGACGGTAATTCGAACCTGTGGGAAAGATTGAACCTGCCCATCTTGTAAGGGGAGAAAAGCGTCGGGTTTCCTTGAGATTGAGTTTCCGCCATTGTTGATTACTTCAATCTACAGAAAAACTTTGATCTAATGATATAAATTTTTAGAGAAGCCAAAGCCACCACCAAAGTTAAAGTATTGGAGTATTATTAAAAAGCTCAAACTTGCCTACCCTATAAAAAGAAACGTGTAGACTTAGACCGAGAAGACGGAAGGGAATATGACTATATGAGCATGTGATAGTGATGGTGGTGAAGGATGTGATTGGGTGCGGCCGAGTGGGAGAGAGTAATTTAAGAGTTGAAAAATGGTAGCTTTTGATTAATGGAGTTTTGGGGGAATGTGCGGTTTTGATTGGGGGGATGGACGAGGTCGGTGTCACGGTGAAGATGGGAGCATTGCTGGCTGTGGCTGCTGCTGCTGCTCTTCCTTTTTTGGCATGGACTTCACGTGTGTTAATTTAGAATACTTTTCTCTTTTGTTTTTCAGCAGAGTAATGAGTTAGCGTTGACCCTTCATAGCGTTTGCCGATCTCGATTGCTAAATACCGCCCCATTTTTACTTATCACCGTCCTCCTTTTTACACTTTTGCCCTTTCTTCATATGTTCTTCAAACTTTCTAATTTCAAGAACACTCAAGAACATTTATAATCTTCAAGAACGCTAAAGTACGTGGAATAACCAAGAATTCCGGAAATGGATTCAAACGAAAATTTATAATTAATAATTAAAAAAT